>JBDJHY010000049.1:13644743-13657778 GCA_039654485.1 Withania somnifera | reverse complement strand
TAGTCCCTTCATCTTGTATTAATTGTCCATCTTATTATAAATATTTTTTTCTAAATTACTTTTTCACTTATCAAATTAAAATAGAACTAGTTAACAATAAGGATTGTGATGGAGTGGTAAGTACAGTACGGTACACAATTCTTTTTGTTAGAGAGCGCTTTACAGGACGGAGCTAGCTGAGGCTCAGCTTGAGTCAGCAGGTGATTCATCCTAATATTCTTTGGTGAAAAATTACTTCACATGATTAAATTAACACACATATACACACATATATATAGTTGGTGTCAAATTTCTTTGATTAGTTTGTGTGTATTTTTAAACCTTTTTTTTTTTTTTTTGAGACTTTTCAACTTAAATTTAAATTTAATTAAAGTCTAAATATGAAATAAAAAAAAAAAATAGTTAGATGGATGGTCCCAAAAATTTCCCTAAATCAATATATATTGTATTGTAGTATGTAGAAAGGACGAAAAGTGGGCGCAAACTCTTTTGGTTTATCCCGTTACTTCCACAAATGAAATAGAGCAGTATTACAGTTATCTCTTACTATAAATTACCGGATTAGTAGGTCAAATCATGCTTGTAGCAGTGTACATCACATGGTTAATAATTTTCCTTAAATAATTTATTCTAAATCCAGAACCTTCATTCCTTTATAATATTTTCTATCAATCCTACACTATTCTATTGGTATTGCTATAGGCAGTGACAGAGACAGAGCTGGTGGCATTATGGACAAATATATTAACAGATTCCTGATTCTTGGTTAAGGGGTCCTCTGAGCTGTCCATTGTTAATTGATTTCTTGTATTTTCTTGGTTTGTGGTTATAGTTTCTAGTTTCCATACAAAGGTGTAAATGCGTGCTTGCTATTGGTTGGTCATCTATTCCACGTCACAATAATTTCAACAACAACAACAAAAAAAAAAACTTAAAAAAGTGGAAGCCATTTATATCTGAAGTGCAGAAGAATCTTATAGACAAGTGACACAAAAAGGCTGAGAAGAAAGAGGGTTAGCAGAGAAACATGGAATCAGGAAAGAGGAGCTTTCTTGCGTTGCTACCATTGCTCCTTTCTTTCCTGTTTTACTTTGATTTCTCATTAAAGGTTTGATATTTATGTTGATTTTAACATCCCTTCTCATTTTCTTGATATGCTATTGTGATAATGCCTGTTTTTTCTGTGCAGAGAAGTCCTGTTTGCGGGATTTGGTGTGGTGGGGTTGGGGTGGTGAGGATGTTAAAAGAAAATCTATTGGTTGCGCACATTCAGAAATGAGGAAAAAATTTAATCTTGATTAACACCCATAAAGACACACACACATAAATCTAGAGTGTGGTACAATAAGTTATGTATATGTTGTACATTTGTGTGAGTTTGTCTTTGGATAGTTTTTTGTGGACAGATTCTTTTCCACAAAGGGGGCTTTGTGTAAGGTGGCATTTTTGTCTTGGTTTGAAGATAAGGTAAAAGAGATATGATGATAGAATCTTAATTTAACATCTTCCTTTTTATTTTCATGACAAATTCCAGAAAGCCAAATTCATGAAACAATTGTGAATAAAACTTCTTCATGAAATTCTTGCATGTGAATTGCTTAGGTGTTGCAGATCTGGATATCCATCTTGCATGTTAGATATATGATGGAAGGAGTAATGGAAAAACACTAGGGAAGGGATTCTATGTTGAATCCTCAGATTTACTACTAAACATACATGAAATAAACAGAGAAAGCATTGAATGGGTAAATTTTCTGAATAAGTTAAAAAGTTGGTCAAATATCAGTATGCCTGCATGCAGTATGTAGGAGTCTCCGAGGCAAGCTTATGTTTCTTTTTACCTTTTCTAGTGTTTTTTAATTTAGCTGTCTAGATCTGATATCCTTTTGTTTCCTTTTTAGAGCAATATTATTGCAAAATAGCCGTCTACCTGAGTTCTTTTCCAGATTATATACTTCATACTATGTTGTCCACGGGTACTTTTTCGTTCCATAATTTCTAAATGATCCTCAAGAAAGTTCTTGGTTTTATCCCTCAGCTTCCCTCAAATGGCTGCAGCCTTCTGCCTCATAATCACTATTGGATAGCCAGCAAACGTATTGTGACTCCAAATGGGACAATTTCTGGTGCAGGTTTGTTGAACTAAGTTTTAAATTTCTTTGATTTCTGGGAAATAGATAAAGAATTCTATGGCCCGTACCTGCAGATGAGAGCATGAAAGTTGTGCTGTATCTGAGCCACTATATTGTCACTTTTGATTAGTAGTCTTATTAGCTGCTCGATCTCATTCCTGGTGACAAATTGTTTCTCTTGATGTGATATAAACAGTTGAGATAAAGCAAGGAAGAATTATATCTATTGTTGCTGAAGAGAATTGGCATGTAAATTCTTGGTTCACCACAGTGGTCAATTATGGGGAGGCTGTGGTCATGCCTGGATTTATTGATGTGTAAGATAAAACTCTATCCTCATGTTACTTATGCATTTTTATGTTGTTTTTAAAGTTATGTCTCTTGCCTTGGAGAACTTGTAAAGCAGATTTAGAAAATGTAAAAAATTGTTAACGGCTATGCACTTACTAGCAGAACATGGGAATTACCGTGTGAAAGAAAACTCAGACCTTTTAGCGAGATATTCTTTCATAGGAAAACAGGGTATCTAGCTCTTCATGAAATTTCATTCTGATAAGGGTGTTGAACCTGTAAAAGAGTTAATTTTGATGTTCTCTTTACCTTAAGGCTTAAGCATCTACAACTGTGGTTGAATTGATATAGTGTTTGCCTCTTATACATAAGCTTTAGATTGCATTCACTGTAAAGTAAAAGGGGAAGTATTATCATCTTGAAGGTGTTGATGTCTTTGGATTGTCTACACATAGGTTTTGATCATGTATGAAGTCCATCTCCTAGTTTGGATTGAATTCCTTACTACAGAGTTCTGTATTTATTTTTAGAAGATTTAAATCCCCTCTAAGAGTAGGATACTTCCTTAACTGATGGAACCTTAAAAAGGCTTTCAGCTGAGCATAAGATGAATCTTGTAGGCAGAAAATGGAAGTGCTAATTATCATCATCTAGCCACCTGTAATTCTACAAAGCTGTCTCTTGGAAAGAATATGCCAAATCCTGAAGCATGCTGCTGGTCCATATGACTTCCTTGATCAGTTGAGCTAGGTTAAGAAATTTGCAGTTATTAGACGACCCCCTTCTGGTTTTATAGTTCAAAGAGTTTTGAGTCAGCAACCAACCGCTAATATATCCAATTGCACTTACATGAATACCTGAAAACATTAGGCCGTTTCCAGTTACCCTGCTTTTTACTTATATCCAGAATACCTGCTCTGGTTGCCTGAGGTATTTTCTATGTCAGATACTTCCTAGCTCCAGCACTAATCCCTGAAATAAAACACAATACTTCCAGGATATATAGACTTCATCTCTCAAATAGCTGAGATTAAGACTCCAACTAGACCCCAACTGGTGTGTTAGAGGTTCAAGTTGTATGGAGGACAAGTATAAATCCTATTAGTCCTCACAGGGAGGGTGGGGGTAAAAAATAAAATAGAATCTTTAGCAGAGTAGTGATGGGAGTCGAAAATTATACACTTGGCTTGTGTTAATTCTGGCTTGATCTGGAAGATTTGAGCTTAGTTTGTGCGTCCTTGCCATTATCCAACTATATGATTAATTCATGAAACTTTATTTCTAATTCTTATTTTGTCCATTCTAGCCATGCCCATCTTGATGATCCTGGACGAGCAGAATGGGAAGGGTTTCCCTCAGGAACAAAAGCAGCTGCCGCAGGTACGTGGATTCAAATTCAAGCACGTCATATGAAACTTAAACTATAGAGACGTGTAGCTGTGAATGTGGATAACTGTGATATTAATATGAGTTTGTTCTTTTCATCTTTTAAACGTTTTTCTCAAATATATGAAATTTGAAGCTGTAAACAAAAAGCACAACATACCCATTGTAATTCCCAAGTTGGGTCCGGGAGGGTGGTGTGTACGCAGACCTTACCCCTACCTTGTGAAGGTAGAGAGGCTGTTTCTGTTAGATCCTCGACTCAAGTAAAGCAGTTCAAAACATATGTTTAGACTTCTTTATTTTGCTGGATTCAACTTTCAGTGTTCATATGTGTGGGATTATGCAGAACCTATTGATCATGTTTCATATTACTATGTTCTTTCCAGGTGGAGTAACCACATTAGTTGACATGCCTCTTAATAGTGCTCCATCAACAGTTTCGGAAGAAACTTTAAAACTTAAGGTAAGCATATCATATAGATCTTCGATATATTTTGCAGAGAATTTTGACAGGGTAAATATTTCTAGATTATCAAAGGAAACTGTTGCTTCTCGTGTGATTATTAGCGCTTGTGTTCCTTTTTGTTGAGGTCAGCTGGTCATTTAATATGGTGCATCTCTAAGGCTTTTATGGCATTCAAACTAAAGAACATATAAAAATGCTAGCAGAAGCTCCTAGATTCATGTGGGTGTAGTCATATTGAATAACATATAATCAGGGTTGCTGTTCTTTTGGCAGGTTCAGGCTGCAGAAGGGACGGTCTACGTGGATGTTGGTATGTTGGTGAAGCTGTATTCTTGGTAGATTGATGTTGTCGTAACATGTTGCTTACTTCTTGTATGAACAGGTTTCTGGGGAGGTTTGGTTCCAGAAAATGCAGAAAATGCAAGTTCTCTGGAAACACTTCTTAATGCTGGGGTTCTGGGTTTGAAGGTAATCGAGCAAACATACATGCACTAGGCCTCAGATTATATGATGTTCCCTCCAGTTTCTGATATCATGGCTGTCCGTAAGTCAAGGAAAGATTGATGATGTATCTAATAATCTGAACACAGAACATAATAAGTTCATAAATTTCCCAACTATCGCCTTTATGAATTGACAATGCATCTTCAGTGTTTGAGAGATCATTTTGGGCATTCTTTTTATAACTCTACTATGTGACTTCAAATTGGTGTGTCACATTTATAATTGGACACGTTTTACTTTTGCAGTCTTTTATGGTGCCATCAGGTATCAATGACTTTCCCATGACAACTTCATCCCATATAAAGGTACATAGTCTTTCTGACTTTTTTAATGTACTTTTGCCGATCATTTTGCAGTAGGTATGTAGATATCTCTGCACCCAAGGGTGTGGCCTAGTGGTCAATGAAATGGTTTAAAGAACCATGAGGTCTAAGGTCTCAGTTTCAAATCCCAACGGAGATAAAATATACTAGGTTGTTCTTCTCATCTGTTCTAGCCTTTGTGGACAGAGTTACTTGGTACCTGTTGCTGGTTGGAGGTGACAGGTATCCCGTGGATTTAGTTGAGGTGCGCAAGAATTGGCCCGGATAGCACAGTCATCAAAAACAAAACACTATGTATATATGTCTTTGCAGATGGTCATATGGACAAACTTTATTAGAATTTCTTCTGTGCTTATGATCCAATGCTTAACTACACAGGAAGCACTGCCTACTCTGGCTCGATACAAAAAACCCCTACTTGTTCATGCCGAAGTGGAACTAGATCTTGATGGAAAACTGGAACTGGAGGATGGGGTCGACAATGCTAGATCATATTCTACATATCTTAAGACAAGGCCTGCTTCAATGTAAATATATTACCGTTTATCATATTCTCGAATGTAGAGTATAATTGTGTTGTGGGAACATGCCATTCTTCTTGAGTTTCCAGTTCTGTGACATTGTTAACATGTCTATGTATTTCCAAGAGGTGTGTGACAACATATCTTGCCTTACTTTCAGCTGATGCATATTTTAACGTTTTCAATATGATCAAAATGTTCCTTTCTCACTATGCTTCCTATTTCTTGTGTCTCTCTCTGTTTGTCTTTGCATATGTATGATACATATATATGGTGCTCTACCACACTAAGATTTTCATAGTGTCAGCGTGCTCTACCGCATTATGATGTTTACAGTATTAGCTTCTAGTTAAATCTTCCATCCTCTATTTTCTACTGTTTTTCACATTGTATGACCTTTTGAAATACACCTTTTGAAATCTTTGTTCTTTAACAGGGAAGAGGCAGCTATCAATCAGCTCATAACGTTGTCAAAAGAAACGAGGGCTGGTGGTTCTGCTGAAGGAGCCCATCTCCATATCGTTCATCTGTCTGATGCTAGAACTTCATTAAACCTCATTAAGGTAGCAAAAGATTTCTCTCATTCTTTTATTTATTCATTTGTATACTATCCATCTGTTGCCTATCCTTTGTGGTGGACTATTTTTGTTAAGAGCAGGGAAGTCATCATTGTTGAGAAATTCTGTTACTCTTCGTCACTGTAGTAAATGCTGCAAGGACTGACCATCACATGCTTATATCATGATATGGTCACTCTCACGAATGATGAGTAAACAATAATATTGATTCAGTTGGAAGTAGCATAGATATTGAAATAATTATTAACCTACTCATATCTGTCCTTTTGCGAGGCATTTGCTTCTTGTTTTCTCCCATTTTCCTGTGCACTAGTTTCCATTAACGTGACACTTAACAGTTCTACACCTAAAATTGCTGTGGAATATCTTACATTATCATTTTACTGAAAATATCTTCTGTGTTTGGAATTTTATAGGAAGCTAAACAAAGGGGTGATAGTATCACCGTTGAAACTTGCCCCCATTATCTAGCCTTTGCAGCTGAAGATATTCCTGATGGAGATACCCGGTTTAAGTGCGCTCCACCCATCCGTGATGCAGCCAATAAAGAAAAACTATGGGATGCCTTACTGGTATAGTCAACTTCCAAACTCCGTTACTGCAATAATCACATCCCATATTTCTTCTTTCAAAAGAATTTCCTTCATTTTGGTTTTGTGTGCATTTCAGGGTGGAGATATTGACATGTTAAGTTCTGACCACTCCCCTTCTGCGCCAGAAATGAAACTCTTAGATGAGGGTGACTTCTTGAAAGCATGGGGTGGCGTCTCTTCTTTACAGGTCTTTACGTTTACTAGTTAGTTGTGATTACTGTGTGGGTTCAGAGATAATGCAGATCTAAGCCATTTTGAGATAATAGGATTAGCTCGAAATTCATAATTAATGGAAAAGCCTATATGCATATATGTGGATGGCACTTGTGTAAACAATGTTTTCAATGTATCTGTCAATTTTTTTTGAGAAATCATAGTTGAAGCAAGGTTTTCTTTTCTGTAACTTCTTCTCATTTAGTCTCCCAAAATTTCCTTATAGAACAACTATCCAATCGTAGTTACATTTTGTTTCTGAACATTAGAGAAGTCAAATAGGTCCTTTTTTGTGAGTAGAGTACTAGACTAACCTTTTACCAACTGATAGGAGAGTATATTTATCAACATAAACTTTCATAGCCCTGTTAGTGACTTCCCTATTATTCTTGCAAATTGACCTACAGTAGATGGTTGATAGAGTGTCATGCAGCACTGTTGTAGCTCTGCTATTGTTCCTAGGCATGCCGATATTGGCAAATCTGCTTTGGTTTGTCAGACAGACTAGAGAATTAATTACAATTAACACAATGATTGGCGTAACTGTCTAACCTACTTGTCGTAATCTGTTTGGAATACTATAAGGTATTGTTACTGTTTGTGCAGTTTGTTCTACCTGCAACATGGACATATGGGCGTAAGCATGGAATAACATTTGAGCAGTTAGCTTCCTGGTGGAGTGAGAAGCCAGCCAAACTTGCCGGTCTTACGACTAAGGTATCGCGTGGAAGTATTTGAACAATACATCTACCGTTAGGCATTAAACAAGTTCCACGTGTCATTGATTTCTGAAAAAATTGATGTCAGATGAGGCTATTTTAGTTTGTTCCACTTTATGATCTACAAAGTTTTGGAACTGCTGCAGTTTTACTTGATGTAAAGTTTATGATACTTCCATATCTTGTTAGCTGCTATCTGATTATAGTTCTTGTGCAGGGGGCAATTACTGTAGGGAACCAAGCAGATATAGTTGTCTGGGAGCCAGACATGGAGTTTGATCTGGATAATAACTACCCCGTACATATTAAACATCCTGTAAGTAAACTTACCAGTTATTTCCATGTAAACCAGTAATTCAAAGTAGTTTCGGATACCGGATTTGCCTGTGCAGAAATTTAGTTTTTTCCTTGAACAGGAATGACTAATAGTAAACATGTTTAAGGGTTTATATTCAATAAAATAAGTTTACGATTTAAAAGTAAATACCTTTATTTTGAAACTCATCTGTTAGATTATTTGCATGAAGTGACCAGAATCAAATCAAAATTTAGCTGTTCTTTTACATTCCTTGCTTCTGTTTTTGATTTCTCAGATGTTGTTTATTATTGTTCTCATTCGTTTCTCTTTTTTGGCAGAGTATTTCCGCATACATGGGATCAAGACTCTCTGGGAAAGTTTTGGCAACCTTTGTTCGCGGAAATCTTGTATACAAGGAGGGAAATCATGCTTCTCATGCATGTGCTCTCCCTATTCTGCATAGATAGTGCCTACGAGCCTATTGGTAAATCCACTTTTACCAGCTTAAAAGCTCCATTTTCCTCAATATATCCTGTAAACTGCGGTCTAACTGTTCCATATTTTGCACAGGTTGGCCCTTTTGACATTCTTGGAGATGAGCACATGGCATGTCGATGGAATTGATTACTTCTTCATTCAGATCAAAACCAAAACTTGCATGGATCCAAGTTGTGTATCTTCTTCCTCTTCTTTTAGGCGCGCAACAGGGCTGGAGTGTATATAATCTGTTGCAGGCCCTTGGTTGATTGTCACTGGATATTTAACTCTGTGGAAAGATAAATATTCCAGTTGAAGCTGAAAGCTCTTTTTGTGTTGATGAAATACACATTTCTCAGCCTGTACTTAATTTCATTGATCAGAAGCAAAGTCAGCTAAACTGGAACAAGCTGTGACTCCTGTGTTTTTAGTTTTCTGGGCCATCATTTCTGATGCACACTAAAAAGACAAATTAAATTTTTTAAAAGAAAGATCTTGGGAGGTTAGGATTCAAATTTCAGTGTATGCGAAAAAATTAGAATCAAACTTAGAACTTAACAACGCCTTAACTAAAGAAATTGTGAACAATTCTAACCAAATTGCCTTTGGTGAAAAAAGAACTTCCAACAGTTGATATAATAAGACTTTGGAAATCAAAACAATTGAAAGTATAGGAGAGAGATCCTTTTAAGATGTCTCCATTATTCATAGGCGGAACAAATTTACTAACATCATGTGTGCAACAATAAAAATATGCCAGTGGAATCTCGTAAAGTGGAGTCTAGAAAGGATAAAATAGGGGCGGAGCTAGGTAATACTTAGGAGATTCAGTCGAATTTCTTTGGATGAAAATTTACATTGTTAAAATAAATTCCTTTCAACTTCTTCTTTTATTTACTAATTTATATTTTAAATTTCCTTAATACAAATTCTGGCTCCGCCACTAGGGCAAAGTGTATGCATTCCTTATCACTATCTCGTGAAGATAAAGAAGCTTTTCCAAAAAACTCTCTGACTTAAGAAAAGCAAAATCAAATTAGTAATTTAAAAAAAAAAACAATATAGAAAAAGATATGATGATTAAAAGAAAAGAAGAGCAAAGCATATGAACAAGAAACCAAAATATCAAAAACAAAAATGCGCTCACCTAAACTAATAAACAACAGACAATATCAAATACAAAAAGTGAAAGACTACAAGATTAGGTTAATACTACAACAGAATGCTCTACACTATCTCAAGCCAAATACACACTAATACTAAGTCATCACTCAATTATTTACTAACCTTCTATCCTTATCCGACACCACCATATTTTCCCATCTAAGCTCATGTCCTCGGTAAGCTTGAGATGCGCCATATACTGTCTAATCACCTCTCTTGGTATTTCTTCAACCTAACTCTGCCTCACAAGAACATCTACATATTTCCTCTTCACATATCCAAATCATCTCAGTCTTTCCTTCCTACCTCGTCTTTTCCTCTATAAAGGCCATTCCCACTTTGTCCCCAAACTTCATTCTTAATTTCTATCGCTCCTAGTATATCAATACATCCATCTCTAATATCTTTTTTTCCCACTTATATCTCCTAAACTTAAGAGTTGTTAACTGAGTAATGTCTCATCCTGTCCTATCATTGGTTTATACCAATTGAAAAAATACATGATATTCGCATATATTTACATTATATAAAATTAATATGCATTCTCATGTCATTTAATTAATCATAAATAATTAATGTATTATATGATGTAAACGAGCTAGTTGGGGTTGAGCAGCTGGATAATTGGCAGCTCACAGTACTGCAGTGTAGATGGAGACAGGAGATCCAGACCCACCCTTCCCTCCATTTTAGCGTAACTGGATAACGCACCCACAACTAATCAAAAATTCAAACATTATCTTCAATGAATCTCTGCAAATTCAACAATATCTTCACCGTTCATCTTCCTCCGCTTCACAGCTTGCTCTGTAACCGTCGTGCAACTCGGTTCACCATTCGCTTCTCATCTGAGTCAACTCACACAGACAAACTCGCCGACTCACTGCAATCCGAAACCCTGAAGCTTCTAGAATGGCCCGCCGTGTGTCAACAGCTCTCTTCCTTCACTTCTACATCCATGGGATTCGCCTCCGCAAAGTCTGCTAGGATTCCGGTGGGTAGAACACCTGAAGAAAGCAGGAAACTCCTCTCTCAGACCTCTGCCGCCGTGGCAGTTTCTCGGCCGTTGGATTTCTCCGGAATTGAGGATGTTTCCTCCATCGCTGACGCTTCCGTTGCAGGAGATATTCTCTCTATTCGTGAACTTTGCTCTGTCAGACGGACATTGGCAGCAGCGAGATTTTTGCTTCAACAGTTGGAGGAGATTGCTTTGCAGGGTGATTTTTCTGAAAGGTATATTTCTGTATTTTACTCTCTGTATTTGGATTTTGATATATCGTGTCGTACTGTATCTGCTTTAATGAAATCACACTTATATAATATCGCGGATCAATAATGGAAGGATAAACCTACCCGAAAGTAAGGGACATGGTAGAGTTACTGATAACATAAAAGATAAAATGTGAAAGAAATAAGGTAACAGAGCGATCACACCAAATCAGAGAGTACTGATACGATATACTAAAAATTTAGTAACAAGCAAAACAAACATTGTATTTAAACTAATTCCAGAATACAATGCAATAGGTAACAACCATCCAAACAAGCTATAGTACTATTGAAACATGGATTTTTGAGTGTGCGTTTTCCATTGAAACTCTCTCTTGTTTCTTGCATCATTGCATTATTTTGTTTATTGTTCTACTTTGAAGTTACTTGGTTTTTAGAATATTCAGGTTTGAGACTTGTACGTGTTAAGTGTGAGGTATAAAGAACTTTTGATTTTAGATGATAGGGTGATCCCACGAGATTAAGGCAAAATTGCAGTTTAAAATCTGGGTCAGCTAGGCCATGCGCACATGATTCAAAAGCAAAACTTGTCTCCACAGTCGGCTTTAGCATGTTAATCTATCTGTCAGACAGTTTTTCCTTGGATCAAAAGCCTTAAGATAATAGTTAGTAAGATTTTGTTTCCTACGGATTGCAAAATAGTGCTACAATTGACGATAGTTCTGTGTTTGGGTCAAAAGAACTGCTGAATAGCTGAAGTTTCTATCTAAAAATAGATCAAAAAGTTTGGTGGCTCTGTATCTAGGGAAGTAACTAGATGAAAAGGTAAGAAGTGAAAGAGAGTTTATCTGAGAATATTGGACTGACCACTCTTCCAAGAGAATTATAGTAAGTGGTGATTACAGTCTTGTGGATATCTCCTGTCATTCGTTTCTTGAATTTACACAATGCTGTGGTGCTCTCTGAACGACTATTAAGAATTCTGGCTTCAAAGATGAATTCACCTTGAGTATGTTTGCCCTTTATTTGCTGTTCCTCTGAGAATGCCTTCCTACTACCAATTGCAGTTAACTCAAAATGGCGAAGCATGTCTCATGTGGTAGTGATGGATTCTCATGAAGTGCCATTTTAATAGTATTGAGCAGCTTTATTAGAATGTTTAATTATCTTCAAACAGGTACTCTCCTCTGAAGGAAATTCTTCTCAGTTGTGATTTTCTTGTGGAAGTGGAGCAAAAAATAGAATTCTGTATTGATTGCAGCTTTTCAGTAATCCTTGACAGAGCAAGCGAAGATTTGGAAATTATAAGGTCTGAGAGAAAGAGGAACATGGATAATCTAGAATCATTGTTGAAGCAATTATCAACTCAGGTTTTTCAAGGTGGAGGATTTGACAGGCCTTTAGTGACCAAGCGCCGGTCAAGAATGTGTGTTGCTGTCAGAGCTTCGCATAGATCTTTGATTCCTAACTCCATAATCCTAGATACGAGCAGTAGTGGATCTACATACTTCATGGAACCTAAAGAGGCAGTTGAGTTAAACAACATGGAAGTTAAACTTTCTAGTGCTGAGAGGGCTGAGGAGCAAACAATTTTGAGTTTGCTTACATCTGAAATAGCGGAATCTAATATGAAAATAAAACACTTATTAGATAAAATATTGGAAATCGATCTTGCATTTGCAAGGGCTGCTCATGCTCAGTGGATGGGTTGTGCCTGTCCAGCTTTATGTTCAAGAAATTGTGACATTTCCCAATCTGAACATTTTTATATAAATGTAGAAGGGATACGACATCCTTTGCTTCTTGAGTCCTCCTTGAGAAACTTGTCGACTGGTGTATCCCCAAGATCACCTGATTTGGATCAAGGGAATGGTGTCATGAATTTTGAGACAAAACCTCATGGACATTTCCCCGTGCCCATTGATATTAAAATTGCTCATGGAACAGTGGTCGTTGTCATCTCGGGCCCTAATACTGGAGGCAAAACGGCTTCAATGAAGACTCTAGGATTGGCTTCTATGATGTTGAAGGCTGGCATGTATTTACCTGCCCAAAATCAACCACGGCTTCCATGGTTTGATCTCATTCTGGCAGATATTGGAGACTAACAGGTACTTTGTTTTGCTATACTCCCTTCTTC
>JBDJHY010000049.1:13634591-13644643 GCA_039654485.1 Withania somnifera | reverse complement strand
GGTTAAGATGGCATTATGAAGGGCTGTCCAAAGGAAGCCTTTACCTTTGGGGGGGAATTTTGTATCCCAGACCAGCTTCTAGGGCCAAGGCGTTGTCACTCCATTTGTTGCATTCAAGTGATTGTAGCATGTTTTCATTGTGAAGATGCCTCTCCTTGAGCCCCCCCTACCTTATGTTATCCGGAGGCTGTACCTCCCTGATGTCCAAATCTGATAGAGGCAACTCTATTATTATTGTCAATGATTGGCAGATAAAACAAGCAACTCTAACACTACATTCAGGTGACATGCAGTAACAATGATGACAGTTAAAAACGCCAATCTTACATGTAAATGTTTCACCAAGGGCTTAATAGCTCAACCTCATAACCATAATTCTCTGTTTAACACTTCATTAGCAATGAGCATGTCTTAAGGAATAGTTTAAGAGTGAGTCTGCATCATAAAGATAATATCATTTCCATCTTGTTCCTTGAAATCACATTCATCTGACATCAGCTAGGCAGGTCCATCTCTTTCTCATTTAACACTGCATATGACAGTGATCCAACACAGATTTGTTTTTTTTTTATTCGTCTCTAACTATAGTCCATGCACCAAACACTATTCTTGAACAAATCTCTAACTACCTCAATACCATGCTACCCTCTAAATCACCAAAATTTAAGAGTGTATCTTTGATTCTCACATACAAAGACAGCAATCAAAATGTATCATGTAGAAAAGTTTTAACAATGACACCTCTGTAACAACAGTTTACCTGATAAGAAGATGCTTTCTCTAGCGATTTCATTGACGTCCAGAAGAAATTAAATCATTACTTGTTTGGTCACTTCATTGACGCTTCACCATCTGTACGCTACTAACTCATCGAATTGGCAGCTTAGGTAAATTCCAAGTGTCGTTTTGCTTTAATTTCTGAAGGAATTTGATGTCAGATAAGGCTACTTTAGTTTGTACCATTTTATGATCCATACAAAGTTTTGGAACTAATTTAGTTCGATGTAAGTTTTTATGATACACATCTTGTAGCTGGTATTTGATTATAGTTCTCGTGCAGGGGGCAATTGCTGTAGGGAACCAAGCAGATATAGTTGTCTGGGAGCCAGACATGGCGTTTGACTTAGATGATGACTACCCTGTAGATATTAAGTATCCAGTAAGTAGACCTACCTATCAATCCTTGAGTACTAGTATTTCAAAGTGGTTTCTCAAACCTGATTTGTGTGTGCAGAAATTTAGATCTTTTCTTAAAGAGGAATGACTGTCCTCCATAAAATAAAGTTAGAATTTAGAAGTAAATACCTTTGTTTTGAAATTCAGCTGTCAGATTATTCGCATCACGTGACCAGAATCAAATTGAAATTTTGCGCATGAAGCAGCATCCTCTTTACATTCCTTGCTTCTGTTTTTTATTTCTCAAATGAAGTTTATTGTTCTTATTCCTTACACTTTATTGGCAGTGTATTTCGGAATACATGGGGATCAAGACTCTCTGGGAAAATTTTGGCAACCTTTGTGCGCGGGAATCTTGTATATAAGGAAGGAAATCATGCTTCTAATTCACGTGCTCTCCCAATTCTGCATAGATAGGGTTACGAGCCTACTGGTAAGTCTACCACGTACCATATTATCCAAATTCTTTCCGCTATGCAATGTCCATCTTTTCTTTAATCCACCTTAAAAACTATATCCTGTAAACTGCAGTCTTAACACATGTCATTCAGATCAGATGAAATCAAAATTTTTTCTTTTTCTTCTTCTCTCTTCTTTTAGGCGCGCACCAGGGCTGGAGTGTATTTAATCTGTTGCAGGTCCTTGGTTGATTGTCATTGGATATTCAACTCTGTAGAAACTGAAAGCTCTTGTTGTGTTAATGAAGTACACATTTCTCATCAATCTTAATGCATACAAGAGAAATTTATCTCCATAATGCAAATGCCAAGACATTCTAAACATCAACTTAATTTTGTCTTATCAGAAGCAAAGCCAGCAAAAAACAAATAAGCTGTCTCCCTCCTGTATTTTTGTGTTTACATCAATTCAAAAAAATGAACCAAACCTTAACATACACTGTATTACTCAATTGACCGTAGTAAGTTAATGTAATTTGATATAAACAACAAATAAAAAAACAATTAAATGAAATTAATATTCCCTATTCACTCATGATTTGACAAAAAATGCATTACTATTTAGGCAGCTTATTTTCAATTATGATATTTAATTTTATTACTTTCAACCTATGACCTACAAAAGTGACATTAACAGAGTTCGAGAATCTTGGTAACATAATTGGCTACTTAGGAGTCCTTAAATACGTAATAAGATATTTCAAAAGTTACATATGAGATTAGATTTATATTCTATTTAGTTGATATTATTATCAATCAAATGTTTAGAAATTAATATTTGTGATTGGTTCCTTTTGAAATAGCGAAAGCATCAAATTAATTTTTTTATATTATAAATTTAATATCAAGTTTAATTATAAATATTTATACATTATATTTATATTATAAATTTTTAATATTTTGCTTAATGATGAATATCCTATATATTATGTTGCACCTGCGGTAAATTAGTTTATCCCCTCTCCTTTCCCTCCATTTTAATATAACTGTAACACACACCAATAACATAAAAAATTCAAACTTTATCTTCAATGAATCGCTGCAAATTCAACGATTTTTATCTTCAATGAATCGCTGCAAATTCAACGATCTCTTCGCCCTTCATCTTCCTCCTCTTGACAACTCGCTATATAACCGCCTTACAACTCGGTTAGCGTCCGCTTCTCATCCGAGTCAATTCACGGAATGAAACTCGCCGAGTCAATACAATCCGAAACCTTGAAGCTTCTAGAATGGCCAGCCGTGTGTCAACAGCTCTTTTCCTTCACTTCCACTTCCATGGGAATTTCCGCCGCAAAATCTGCTCGGATTCCGGTGGGTAGAACTCCTGAAGAGAGTAGTAAATTCCTCTCTCAGACCTCTGTTGCAGTTCGGTTCCTCGGCCGTTGGATTTCTCCGGAATTGAGGATGTTTCCTCCATCGTTGATGCTTCCGTTGCAGGGGGTGTACTCTCTATTCGTGAACTTTGCTCTGTGAAACGGACCTTAGAAGCGGGGACGTTTTTGCTTCAACAGTTGGAGGAGATTGCTTTCACTCTGTTCGGATAGTTTTTAAATAATGTATTGTATCATACTATATTTTTTTGATACAATGGTTTGATAGATTGTGTCATTTTCCGTCATTACGTCACACTCAACAATTTGAAGCATAAAACTATGAGAAGTCATTGGATAAGGGTAAAGCCTACTATAAAGAAATAGGTTAAATGATAGAAATAGGATTCTTAAATAATAAATAAATATAAAATGAGAAAACATATAAGGGAATGATGTGATCACATCAAATCATTCGTTACCCAAAATGGGACTTCTCATAGTTACCTAATGATGAATTTATTGATAATAACAATCAAAACAATATTGAATTCAAACTAACAACACAATAATGCAGCCATCCAAACAAACTGAAATACTATTCACACACAGTTTTTTCTTTTTTGTGTGTTCTTTAATTTAAATTTTCTCTCTTGTTTCTTACATTATTGCATTATTTTGTTTGTTATGCTACATTTAAGTTCTTCCTGTTGGATTATTCAGGTTTGGGACTTGTATGTATAAGTGTGAGGTATAAAGAACCCTCTGATTTTAAACGAGCAAATTGTAATTTAAAATCTGGGGTCAGCTAGCCCATGAGCAAATGATTCTAAAGCTAAACTTGTCTAAACAGTCGGGCTTTAGCATGTTTATCTGTAAGAAAGGTTTTTGCTTAGCTCAGAAGCCTTAACAGTTAGTAATATTTTGTTTCCTACTGATTGCAAAATTGTGATAGAATTCACAATAGTTCTGGATTTGGATCAAAAGAAATGCTGAATAGCTGAAGTTTCTATCCAAAAATATGTCAAAAAGGTTGATGGCTAGCTATCTGGGGAAGTACCGAATGAAAAAGTAAGAGGTGAAAGATGGTTTATCTGATGAAACTTGGAATGAGCACTCTTCCAAGAGAATTGTAGAAAGTTGTAAATATGTTCTTATGGATATCTCCTCTCATTCCTTTCTTGAATTTACACAATGTTGTGATGATCTTTGAAAGATTATTAAGAAAGCACACTTCAAAGATGAATTCACCTTGAGTGTGCTTGCCCTTTATTTGCTGTTCGTCTAAGAATTCCTTCCTACTCCCAATTGCAGTTAACTCAAAATGGCGAAGCATGTCTCATGTGGTAGTGATGGATTCTCATGAAGTGTCATTTTAATAGTATTGAGCAGTTTCATTAGAATGTCTAATTATCTTCAAACAGGTACTCTCCTCTGAAGGAAATTCTTCACAGTTGTGATTTTCTTGTGGAATTGGAGCAAAAAATAGAATTCTGTACTGATTGCAGCTTTTCAGTAATCCTTGACAGAGCAACCGAAGAGTTGGAAATTATAAGGTCTGAGAGAAAGAGGAACATGGATAATCTAGAATCTTTGTTGAAGATATTATCAACTCAAGTTTTTCAAGGTGGAGGATTTGAAAGGCCTTTAGTGACCAAACAACGTTCAAGAATGTGTGGTGTTGTCAGAGCTTTGCATAGATCTTTGCTTCCTAATTCTGTAATCCTAGATACGAGCAGTAGTAGATCTACATACTTCTGGAACCTAAAGAGGCAGTTAAATTAAACAACATGGAAGTTAAACTTTCTAGTTCTGAGAGGGCTGAGGAGCAAACAATTTTGAGTTTGCTCACATCTGAAATAGCGGAATCTAATACGAAAATAAAACACTTATTAGATAAAATATTGGATATCGATCTTGCATTTGCAAGGGCTGCTCATGCTCAGTGGATGGGTGGTGCCTGTCCAGCTTTTTATGTTCAAGAAAATCTGACACATCCCAATCTGAACGTTTATCCATAAATGTAGAAGGGATACAACATCCTTTGCTTCTTGAGTCCTCCTTGAGAGACTTGTCGACTGATCTGTCTCCAAGATCACCTATTTGGATCAAGGAAATGGTGTCATGAATTTTGAAACAAGACCTCATGGGCATTTCCCTCTGCCAATTGATATTAAAATTGGTCATGGAACAAAGGTTGTTGTCATCTCGGGCCCTAATACCGGAGGCAAAACTGCTTCAACAATGACTCTAGGATGGGCTTCTATGATGTTGAAAGCTGGCATTTATTTACCTGCCCAAAATCAACCACGGCTTCCATGGTTTGATTTCGTTCTGGCAGATATTGGAGACCCAGGTACTTTGTTTTGTTAGACTCTCTTCTTCCCCCCATCATCCATTTCAGCTGTGTATCTATTTTAATCTAACCCAGTCGAAACTTCCCATCCTTCTTCATTGTCTTGTTTTGTTTTTGTTCGCACCATCTCTCTTACTAATTGAAATTTTATATTTTGCCTGCTGAAGTCTCTGGAACAAAGTTTGTCAACCTTTAGTGGGCACATTTCACGGCGTCGTGAGATTCTGGAAGTCGCATTTAGTGAATCTCTGGTTCTTATTGATGAAATAGGAAGTGGGACTGATCCTTCAGAAGGTGTAGCACTTTCAGAAAGCATACTGCAATATCTCAAGGACAGGGTTGATTTAGCTGTTGTAACTTCTCACTATGCAGATTTAAATCGCTTAAAAGAAAAGGACAGTCGGTTTGAAACAGCAGCGACAGAGTTTTCCTTCGAAACTCTACAGCGCACCTATCGGACTCTCTGGGGAAGCATGGGAGAATCAAATGCCTTGAATATTGCAAAATCAATGGGCTTTGATGAAAGAATAATTGAGCGAGCAGCATTATGGGTGACCAAATTGACACCAGACAAGCAGCAGGAGCAGAAGGGTTTACTTTATCGGTCACTAATTGAAGAAAGAGACAGACTAGAATCTCAAGCAACAGAAGCTGCTTCTCTTCATTCAGATATTACAAATATTTATAATGAGGTATCTCTCTGATCCTTTTTCTTGGATATTTAATCCATAATTCCATTCATATATCTGCAGTATAAACTCAATGAACTTACAGTAGATACCAGGTGATTGATGAATCTTGGAGTTGGACAATTTGATGTTTGAATTATGTTTTCTTTTTCCAAATGAAACCCTCTTAGAGGTGGCAGAGTCCTATCGTAAGAGAGGGGGAAAAGGAAGCAGAATGCTTTTGGGGTGGGTGGGGGGAAGGACTAGACCTGAACCTTCTCATGAAATACCCTCCATCTGAGAGAAAGAAGGCCCAAATTTCATTGCTATAATAGAATGTATATAATCAAAACTTGTGGCTAATATGATAATTCAAAAAGTTATCATATCCGGGTGGTTTCTTGATCTTCCATTTAGGTTGTGTCCTAAAGGCCACTGAAAGTCAATGTTGAGTTGATTGTGTGTATCTTAATTTGTAGCTGTGCATCTTTTCACGACGATCTTCCATATGAAAATTGTCGTCATTATCTATAGCAAAGTCAAGATGAAGTTGCATACCATCATTCAGTTTCCTCAGTTCTTCTAGGTCAATTTGCTTTCTTTTTCTCTCAAATTTCTTTGCTTGAATCCGGCTATGAGAATTCTTTCTAATTGTTTTCATTTTAGCTTCTGAACTGTCATTGATTCAGTTTCTAGACGTGCTCTTAGTTCTATGTTATTGTAGATTCTATTTGATGGTTGCCTGTTGGGGTATTGCCGTATTAATAAACTCTAATCCCCATAGTTTGTAACTTCAGAGTAGATATTTCTGGTTTAACTCACTTGAAATATTAGCAAGTCATCTTTGTATGCAGACATGAGACATTAGATTTATTTTGGGGAGATGCTGTCGAACGACTTCAGAGATATTGTTAACCATTATTTAGTTTTGGTATAATCTTTCATAATTTCAGTTTTTCTTTTTCATGCAATGAAGATCAATAATGAAACACAAGATCTTGATGGACGTGAAGCAGCCCTCAAAGCTAAGGAAACACATGAAATCCAACAGGAAGTGAGAACTGTGAAAAATGAGATCCAAACTATAGTACAGCAATTTGAGAGCCAACTCAGAAATGTAAGTACTGACGAGGTGAATACACTTGTTAAAAAAGCGGAAGCTGCTATTGCGTCGATAGTTGATCAGCCTAGTAAGGATTTTCTTGTCAGAGAAATATGCCAGAGCCTTTACACACCACAGGTTGGAGAACAAGTATATGTGAAGCCGTTTGGAAATAAGTTAGCTACTGTGGTTGAGGAACTTGGGGCTGATGACACTATCCTTGTTCAATATGGAAAAATCAGAGCCCGTGTGGACAGACGCAATATAAGAGCCATTCCCCCTGATGCTTCTTCCAGTGCAAATAACTTGAAAACCCAGGTCTGCAGACTCTTGAGTTCTCTCTTCTCTTTCCCTCTCTCTCTTGCTTGAAGTAAAAAAATACGCATACATATAATAGACACTCACACATGGGAATGTAGGCACCGGTGTGAGTGAGACCATGGTGATTGAAGGTGTTAAGCAGAACTAGATAGACCCAGGAAGGCTGTTTTCAAAGACCTACAATCTCTTGAAATCCATGCAATTTTCTAGTGAAAATTAGGGTACAATGGAAGAAGAAGATCCGTATATCCGATACCAATTACTTGAGATTGAGGTTTAGTCAGGTATATTATTTAAGCTCCAGTACCTAGGAGTCTCTTAGCCTTATGGGGATTTGTAAACGAGCAGAAAATGTAGCGACCTTCTAATGCTGGAAAACCTAATTTTTTCAATATAAGATTGGGATGGATCCAAACGGAGTGGAACAAATTGTTTTCAATCGTAGGCATGTGAGGCTAGTGTTTAAATGCATGTAACAGTTGGGTAATCCATTGCTGAGCTTGGAACTTATAGGCCTAGCCTACCTTAAGTACCTTTTTGCATGCTTCAGTAGAGACTAGCATCTTAAGATTTTCATGTGAGCTGGGTTGCGTTTCACATATATCTGATCTACTACTCATTCTTTGCTGTCTCTCACTTGACGTAAAACAAAGGGAATGAGAAAAAGTTAATCATGATCAACGATGTAGGTTCAGCGGATCAGGAGTCTTAGGGACCTTGGAAGCCTTTCCGAAGCAAGCAAAAATCAGCAGGATTCTTATGGCCCCGTGCTGCAGACATCTAAAAACACGGTAGACTTGCGTGGCTTGAGAGTGGAGGATGCTTCCCACCAGCTCAACATAGCCATTGATTCAAGAGCGCCTAATTCTGTTCTTTTTGTTATTCATGGGATGGGCACTGGGGTTGTTAAAGAATCTACACTTAAATTACTAATAGATCATCCTCGTGTTGTTAAGTTTGAACAAGAAAGTCCTATGAATTATGGCTGTACAGTTGCTTATATCAAATGAAACAGTTGGAGGAAAATTTTAAGTTAGACACATATTTTTCCAACAGATCATCCTCGTGAATTTATTTGCTCCACTTTTGGTGAGGAGGTTTACTCAATTCATGTTTCTGGGCTGCACAAGTTAGTCCATTCATAACCGGCATACAGAAAGGGCAGTCCAGTGCATCGAACATCCCCTATTTATGCATGGTTTTGGAAGGCCGCAGCCAAGGGTTGTTGGCTTGTGAGGTAAACGGGCTAAAAAGAAAGGAAAATTAGAGGAAAAGAGATAGAATATTTTTGAAGAATGAACCTTTAATACTATTTTATTAGAGGTTTAAACCAAGCTTGTTTGGGGTAACTTTGAACCAGAAAACCCCCTAGAACATGTTATGTCCCACAGATTTATTAGCCTTTGTTTCCGAATAATGTCCCAATCGTTATCTTCATATCTCTTCCCCATTAGTCAAATTGCCAGAAAATAATGCATGAAAGAAACCTCCGTCACGTCCACCTCCATAGGGAAAGAAAAAGGCTCAACTAGTTTCATTATTAATGAAAGGACCCAAAGCTTTGTTATTGCAGCGTCCTTTCCAAGACTTGTTTATTTGCCTAGATAAATCATGTCGGGTTTAATTGGATGAATTATCCAGAAGAGTCCATTTTTTACCTGCTTCTCGAAATGCGTAGTGCTTGCTCAGCCTTCTGTATTTAGACAAAACTTTCTTGGCTTCTTCCTTCTATCCAATATACCCCTGATTTAAAATGATAACTACTCAAAACCATGTTCCAAGAAAAAGCCTATATAGATATTAAAGTAAGAATTAATAGATAACCAGTCTCAAATTTATCAGATATTTCATATTCAAATTAAGTCATGCTCTCATCGTATACATAACTCCCAATAAAGTGTTTTAGTTAGGTATATTTTTTTTTTAAAAATAACTATATGTATCAATCTTGAGTTAATAAATTTAAAGTTTTATGACTTATTGATGTGCACACACAAGGACTGATCCTGAGCAACTATTGATTCCGAAGTGGAATCTATGAATTTTGCATAAAAACTTAATTAAAAATGACCAAATAATAAAATGAGCATCCAAAGACTCAAAAAGGTGTCTGATGGTATGATTTGTAGGACTGACATTAAATACTTTTTGATGGAATTCTCCTGATTAAGGGATCAAATCCTATATAGTGAATCTCTCTTTTCATAATTTTCCTTTCCTTCCCCTTTTGTCTCTTTATTTTTTCTTCTCTAAGTTTGATTTTTTTTTCTTCGTCCATATTTATCTTTCTTTCCTAATAGTGTATTTAATGTGTTCTAGTTTATATTGAGATATTTTAACATTAGTTTAAATAATGATGCTGTAATTTTACTTATTAGTTATCGGATATGTAATTTAAATTTAATGGGTTTAAAAATTTTTGTTTTAGAAAATAGTGAATTTTATTACTAGATGAGTAATTTGTAAAGATATTATAAGACTAAATTAAACTCTTTAATTATATGTTATAATACGCTGTTTGCTCTAAATAAAACGAGTACCCTTTACTTTCAAATCATGAATTCATCACTATACACACATAATAAAAAATAACATATTTTATACATTTAACTTAATTATTTCAACGAATAAGAATACATAAAAAATATTAAAACTTGA
>JBDJHY010000049.1:13605457-13617659 GCA_039654485.1 Withania somnifera | reverse complement strand
AAGTTACGCTCATGGGTAAGAGTTGACACTACCACATTGTATCTTAATTTATGAAATGCTCTATAACTCTTGCGGTAGAGGCAAGATTTAGCTCAAGAATTTTCAAATAACAAGTTACGTCCATAGGCAAGAGTTGACACTACCATATTGTGTCTTAATTTATGAGATGTTTTATAACTCTTGCCTAAGAGAAAAGACTTATCCAAGGACTTTCAAACAACAAATTACGTTGCATATGCGGGAGCTGACACTACCACATTGTATTTTGATTTATGAGATGCTTTTTAATTTTTGCCTTAGGGGCGAAACTTAGACTAAGAAATTACAAACAATAAGTTAAGGCAAGAGGAAAACTTAGCCCAAGGACTTTCAACGAACAAGTTAAGCCTCATGGGCAAAAGTTGACAGTATCACATGTGTGTTGATTTATGAGATCTTTATAATTCTTGTCCTAAAGAAAGACTTTGCCCAAGGATTTTCAAAGAACATGTTACGTTCCATGTCAAGAGTTGACACTACCTTATTATGTTGTAATTTATGAGATGTTCTATAATTCTTGCCTTAGAGGCAAGACTTAGCCCAGGTACTTTCACACAATAGATTACGCCTCATGGGCAAGAGTTCACCCTACCACATTGTGTTTTGATTTACGAAATGATCTATAACTCTTACCTTAGATGTGAGATTTAGACTAATGACTTTTAAACAATAAGTTAAGGCAAGAGGCAAGACTTAGCCTAAGGACTTTGAACGAACAAGTGTCTTGATTTATGAGATGCTCTTTGACTC
This sequence comes from Withania somnifera, assembly GCA_039654485.1. NCBI lineage: Eukaryota > Viridiplantae > Streptophyta > Magnoliopsida > Solanales > Solanaceae > Withania > Withania somnifera. The sequence continues at coordinate 13,616,870 of JBDJHY010000049.1, read as the reverse complement.
TTGCCTTCGAGACGAGACTTAGATCAAGGATTTTTAAATAATAAGTTAAGGCAAAAGGCAAGACTTAGTCTAAGAACTTTCAACAAACAAGTTATGCCCCATGGGCAAGAGGCAACACTTAGTCTAAGAACTTTTAACGAATAAGTTATGTCCAATAGGCAAGAGGCAAGACTTAGCCTAAGGACTTTCAACGAAAAAGTTATGCCCCATGATCAAGAGTTGCACTACCACATTGTGTTTTGATTTATGAGATGATCTATAACTCTTGCCTTAGAGACGAGACTTAGATCAAAGATTTTTAAACAATTAGTTAAGGTAAGAGGCAAGACTTAGCCTAAGAACTTTCAACGAACAAGTTATGCCCTATGGTCAAGAGCCAAGACTTAATCTAAGAACTATCAACGAACAACTATCAACGAACAAGTTATGCTTCGTAGGCAAGAGGTAAGAGGCAAGACTTAGCCTAAGAACTTTCAACGAATCAGTTATACCCTATGGGTAAGAGTTGACACTACCATATTGTGTCTTGATTTATGAGATGCTTTATAATTCTTGCCTTAGATGACAGACTTAGATCAAGGATTTTTAAGCAAATAAGTTAAGGCAAGAGGCAAGAGGCAAGAGGCAAGAGGCAAGACTTAGCTTAAGAACTTTCAACGAACAAGTTATGCTCATGGACAAGAGTCGACACTACCACATTATGTCTTGATTTTTGAGATGTTTTATAACTCTCGCCTTAGAAGCGAGACTTAGATCAAGGATTTTTAAACAATAAGTAAAGGCAAGAGGCAAGACTTAGTTCAAGAACTTTCCACGAACAAGTTATGCCACATGGGCTACCACATTGTGTCTTAATTCATGAGATGCTTTAATTTTGAAAATGAAGTTGGTCATTAATGAAAAATATAAAGGAAGACCAAAATGAAGAATATTTTTAACATTTATTGAACTTTGAACAATTAAGTTATTTTGAATCATAAAAAATCTTAATAATTCACTTAATATGTGACGGAGTGAGTACAAATTTATAGATTATTGTATAATGATATATAATATTATATATATATATATATATATATAATTATACAAAGTTATGCATATGTATATACAATAATTAAATAATATATTTACATTATATGGATATATATAACAATGTTTATCGGGAAAAAAATGAAGGAACAAGCAGTAAAGATTGGCTATATTTTATAAGAACTTAAAAGTTAACTATTTTTTGCAATTTAACTTTACTAATTGCACTTTTAAATAATTTTTTTCAAATTATAATGCCCAAATAATTCAAGGATCCTTAACAGTTCAAAAATAGGTTTATCTTATTTTATTTTATTATTACTATAATGGTATATGAAAGAAAAGGAAAAAAGGAGTAGGCTTGCGGTATTGTTGTTGCGCTGTTCTCTTTGAGTTGTGATAGAGATTAGAGAATCTGAAAGAATTCAAGGATGGGATCAGTGAAGGAAATTGGATCTAAGGCAGAGCTTGACAAGATTGTGGGTGATGGCTCACCCGCGATTTTGCACTTTTGGGCGTCATGGTGTGAAGCTTCTAAGCACATGGACCAAGTCTTTTCTCACCTTTCTACTGATTTCCCTCATGCCCATTTCCTCAAAGTAACCTATTCTTTCTCACTTGTCTGTATTATGAAATAGAAGCCCAAAAAGTTTATGTACTGATCAAGTTAGCTTTATGGAGTTTTGAATGATCTATGAAATATATTTGATGGGTTATTGATTGATTTTATGCTTCATATGTTCTTGTTAGGGGTTGTATAAATATTTTTGGGGTACCTATGGTGTGAAGGGTGTAGGATTTTCTGCACATATAGTCTCGTGATGTGAAACTTTTAAGGAGATGGACCAAGTTTGTATCTTTTTTAGTTTATTGATTACGAAAGCTTGTGGAATTTTGAATGATCTATGAAAGACGTTTGATAGGTTATTGATTGATATTTGCTTGATATGTTCTTGTTGGTTTTTTTTAGATTTTTTTTTTGTGCTAACTATGGTGTGAAGGGTTTAGGAGTTTGTACACTTTTACCCTTATGATATGCGGCGCTTTTAAGGAGTTGGACCAAGTTTGTATCTTTTTTATATATTGATCGATATCTTGTATTTTTTTGGATATATGACTGCCTCTGTTTTCTTTCTTGCGGGGAAAAAAGAACAATCAAGATAGCTTATTGATTCAAATTATATTTTGAAATATATTGATGGGTTATTGAATGATTTTCGGCTTGATATGTTCTTATTGGGGGTTGTTTCAATTTTTTTTTTGGGTAACTTTGTGTGAAGGGTTTAGAGTTTTCTACACTTGTCGCTTCATGATGTGAGACTTTTAAGGAGATGGACCAAGCTTGTATCTGTTTTGTTATTGGTTGAGTTGTGGTATTTCTTTTTAATAGATTTTGATGTGGTTTAAGGAATTTTGAATGAACTGTGAAACCCTCTGATGGATTACTATTTGAAGGGGGTTCTCTGGGTTTGTATTGATTGAGGGTTTAGGGTTTTGTAGCTCATTCATTAGTATACTGAAGACACTTTTAGGCCTCATAATGTGAAACTTTTTGGAACATATAGTGTAAACCTCTTCAGTTTTCATATGTAAGAAAACCTCAGATATATTTTTAATTGTTTATTAGACATATCAATATGGTCGAGTGGATCAGGCATAGGAGTAACAACTTGGAGATTATAGGGTTGGATCTGTGTTATAACCCCATGGTTGTTTAGCCTTGGTGAGCTGGTTCATCAGTGGTAGATTAATCAAATGCATGCAAGCCAGTGCCTGATAACACCTTCATTAAAACAAGACCAGTTCATGAGATGTTGTTCTTTTAACTATGAAACTTTGTGTTGTTCTATTGAAAGATGTTTTAATTGAGATATCTTTTTGTTTGGATGATTTTTTTTAATGTTTTGTTTTGGGAAGATATGCTTTGAAGGGTGTAGGGTTTTGTAGCTTTTTCTTTTAGTGACAGTGAGGTTTTTCCTTTTGGGGGGATAAGTCTTGGTTTGTAGTAAACATTTTTTTTATAAGATAAGTAATTTTATTAGTTTAGGAAAGCTTTACTGTACAAGCAGCATGCCAAAATGTAGAGAATCTATACCCAAATATGGTTCTCTGCTAATGACACTCAATCTTTTTTACAGTAGGCCAACTCTGGTGAACTTTTAGGGTGCTACTGTTAAAAAGTTTTTGGGTCAAACTCAGGAAAATAAGAGATAAGTGTTGCTCCATTAGGCAACTATTATTACCTCTTAAAAGCTGCTTGTCACATTCCAGAAGTGAGGAAATGAACATGCATTACTTATTCAAATAAATACACAAAGGTAAGGAGAAACAAGTTACTATGAATTTGTCTCCCTGAATGGATGCATATAGAAAGATGAGTTTTTGTGGTTACACAGCTATGTTATATTAATAGGAAGACTTTGTAATATGAGGATATTTTCAGGGTTAATGCTCTCTTGATTTGCTTCAGTCTTACCTTGATTTGGTACTTCAATTTTTTAAGCAAGTTGACAAAATGAACAAGCGTGGTAATTCAAATAGATACAGTAAGGATAAGGGAAAAACTATTAACTAAGAACTTGTCTCCCTGAACGGGCACGCAAATAGATGTGTTCCTGTGGTTTCTTTGCTGTGTTATTCCTCTCTTGATTTCTTGCAGTCTTACCTTGATTTGGGTACTTCAAATTGTACTGATTACATAACATCCTCAAATTTTTACTTCCTGCAAGTCTTGTTTTTATAGTCTTTTTTTTGTCTTGAGCCGAGGGTCTAATGGAAACAACCTTTCTACCTTTGAGGTAGATGGTATGGTCTGCACACACTCTAACCTCCCCAAACCTCACTTTGTGGGACTACATTGGGTATGCTGTTGTTTACTTCCTGCTAGTAGAGAAGTGGAGAACACGGGACGCTCAAATAGATGTTTGTCCTAGCATAGTAAATTGAAAAATGTGAACTGAACTTTTCTTCTATAGTAGCCAATGTCATTGTAAACTGAACTCCTTAATGGATTATGCTCGGATTACTGAAATTTGCTAATTACTCATTCTGAAGTAGCAGCTCGTCTCTTACTGTGATTCTTTTGCTTCTGTCTTTGTATTTCAGGTTGAAGCTGAAGAACAACCTGAGATATCTGAGCTGCACTCTGTTTCTGCTGTTCCTTACTTTGTCTTCTTCAAGGTAACTAACATGGAAATTTGCTTTCCTTTTCCACATACTGTTTCTGTTAGTAAACCTTTCTCTCCTGCTGAATAGATGGGTTAATGAATGTCTCACCTTCCACCTGCATTTTGCTCAGATTGCTCCTATCCCAATAAGCCATTCTAAGACGTTACTTCTTAAGAGGGTCAACAACAGAAGTGATCCTCAGCTCATGCACCAGTTATTCTGAAGAGCTTCTGCTCTCCCCCCGGCTTAGTTCAGCACCCACCAATCGTGATGTTGGTTTCGTATGGCTATTGGACATGCTTTGAAAGTCACCATGATATTACTGCTAGTTGTCTGCTTGCTTTCCTTAGTTTTATAAGCGATGAAATCACTGAAATTTATTTCTGTTTTGCCAACAAATAAATTGTTGACTCGAGGATTCTGTTTCGACCTTTTTATTACACACTAATAATTTTCACAATTTCATTATTTAACAAAAGTGTACCTACTTGTAGGGTATCCTTTACAAATATATTCAGAAGATGGGATACCGTTGATGTTCACTATAGCTCTCGGGTATATGTAGCTACTATAGCTCGAGTCTAATTGCATGTTGTTTCCTTGCATGTTGTTCCCTTGTTGAAGCCTAACTTGGAGGTGCAGGGCGCTACATGGCATATGATCATGCTAGTCAAGACACTAGATGTTATATGCTATATCCTCAAGGACACTACTCCTTATCCCTAAGATCATCCAACCTCAAGCTATGATCGAGGACTCACTAGCCACATAATACAATTTCTACACATTTACCATATGACATTCAACCCTAACACTATATTCTCTTAATAGCCTCCTTGAAGCTAAAACTGTTTAGGGATCTTCTCAAACATCGCTATGATCAATAATCTTGGTGTATCCCAAGGGACACGTTCTATAATCTCATCTGCTCATTACACATAACTGGACCTTACATCATACTTTATCTGCGCCTAATAACTTGGGTGAAACAAATGCACCGGAGCCTCTACTAACTGAGCATCAACTGTATCCCATCTTAACAAATGTTCAGACTTTTTTCTTTGTTCTCCAGATAGTGTATGAAACCAAGTCTGTTTCTCATTGCTTCTTTTATTTCTAGAAATAAGATGCTCGAGTGTGCTGTGCCAATGATATCTTGTTCTTTGTGCTTGTAGTTTTTGAAAACCATGTGCATCTTGAGGCATGCATGAACAGAGTATAAGATCCATCTGTTCCTTCATGTGGTGTTGCTACTATTTTGTGGCAATTAAGCTAAGGACAATGGAGGGGGCCTCTCTTAATGTATAAGCTTTATAAATGGACAACATCGGCTACCTTTCTTGTGAAACTTCATATCTTTTTACTGAACCATCCTTAAATTGGTAATTCTTCAGTGTGAGTGCAGCCAGATATACAAGTCCAAAAACAGTCTCATTCTTGTTCACTTCCATAATTATTCTATGCCAGGCCAGTGCTGGCCATTTCAGATGTTACTGTCTTTTGTCAACCTGATTTCATGAACATCACATCATCATGGGGTAATTGCGTTGACTCCTAGATTCCACTTGTCTTTGCCTAATCACTTGTCTTCTGAAGATTCCACTGTCTTTGCCTCTTTTGTGTTTTCTTTAGATGGTACTGTGCGAGTCTCAAAGTAAGGCTTATGCAGTAGAACAATGATAAATGTGGCATTTCAAAAATTTGAGTTATTAACTTCTCTAAAAATGGGATACAAATATTTTTAGCTAATTACTATGAAAAGGTGAACATCTACCCCTGCTACTCTTTACTTACAGTCTTGCACAGAAGAATAAGATGGATAATTCAATCCTATAGTCGTTTTCTTTGTTCGAAAAATGCACAACGGAAAGGGATGCTAGTCAGCTTAGCAAGATCAAGAAACATTAAATTCATTTATATTTGCCTAACAAATAGGTTTTCCTGAAAGACGCGTCACACAAATCCAAGATAAGATTCTTGAAAAATTAAGTGAAGGCGATCACACTTTGTGAGAATTTGATTTGAAATTTTTTTAGGTTCCATACCGTAAGTGGTATTAGTAATCACTTCCAACTTTGATTGATTGTGACATTTGAACTATTACCTTTGATGTGAACCTGTGTTTGCTTGTTATATTATCTATAACATGATTTTCCTATGCTTATTTTAGGAAGGTAAGGCTGTTGATACATTGGAAGGGGCCGATCCTTCTAGTTTGGCTAACAAGGTTGCAAAAATTGCTGGGTCAATCACTCCTGGGGGTCCTGCCGCTCCTGCTAGCCTAGGAATGGCTGCAGGTTCCACTGTACTTGAAGCAGTTCAGGAATTGGCTAGAGAAAATGGTGCCCCTCAAGTGTCAAGTTCCGGTCTTGATGACCGACTGACAAAGCGACTCCAGCACCTGGTTACTTCTCATGCTGTTTTGCTTTTCATGAAAGGGACCCCTGAAGAACCCAAGTGTGGTTTTAGTCAGAAAGTGGTTGACATTTTGAAGAAAGAGAAGGTCAAATTTGGAAGTTTTGATATTTTAACGGACAATGAGGTCCGTGAGGGGTTGAAGAAATTTTCCAATTGGCCAACATATCCTCAACTGTACTGCAAGGGTGAACTTCTTGGTGGTTGTGATATTGTTATTACTATGCATGAAAGTGGTGAACTTACGGAAGTTTTCAAGGATCACGGTGTTGGGATCTCTGATTCTCATGAAGCTAAACCAAATGAAACTGCTGGTGGAAAGGGTGGCATCTCTGAACCATCTGGTTTGAGTGCTGTCCTTGCTACTCGTCTTTCAGATCTGATCAATTCTAGCCCTGTTATGCTGTTTATGAAAGGAACAGCCGCTGAACCCCGGTGTGGATTCAGCAGAAAGGTGGTGGAAATTCTTAAACAGGAGAAAGTAGAGTTTGAGAGTTTTGACATTCTTACTGATGATGAAGTCCGTCAAGGACTGAAAGTTTACTCCAACTGGTCTAGTTATCCGCAGCTGTACATAAAGGGTGAACTTATTGGTGGATCAGACATTGTACTAGAGATGCAAAAGAGCGGTGAGTTTAGGAAGGTCTTAAGTGAGAAGGGGATACACCCGAAAGTGAATCTTGAAGGCCGTTTAAAGAATCTACTAAATTCCTCACCTGTAATGCTCTTTATGAAGGGATCACCAGATTCTCCAAGGTGTGGTTTCAGCTCCAAGGTGGTAAATGCCTTGAAGGAGGAAGGGGTTGATTTTGGATCCTTCGACATTCTATCCGATGAAGAAGTGAGGCAGGGATTAAAGACATTCTCCAACTGGCCAACTTATCCACAGCTGTATTACAAAGGCGAACTGGTAGGAGGGTGTGATATCGTGCTGGAATTACAGAAGGGGGGTGAACTGAAGTCAGCATTATCTGAATAGATCAACCCTATGGACCAGGTCACGCGTATCAGACATAACATGTTAGTTAAGGCCTTACACTTTGTGTTGATATGATTTGGTGGTGTCGGAACAGTCAGGAAGTATGTATGGTCTTTGAACAAGAATTCCATGTTAGTAGAGTAACATTTTTAGAGATAGTTATTGTTACTCTATGTTTGTGTTGAGTCTTTTGAGTTTAATCTTCATTCACAGTGTGTTAGCCAGCCATGAATTATGTTTTCTTTCATTGAGACCTTATCTTTGTTTTTTCTTTTTTGGTTTTTTTCTTTTGTTCCTTAGTTTGCCTGTAGTCAATCCTGCTTTGATAACTTTCCTTTTGAGTCGTGGGTTTCTCGAAAATAGCCTCCCTATCCTACAAAGAGGTCTGCTTTTTCTTGGTAAACTTTTATATTTTTCACTTCCTCTGTTCATTTAAAGTGACTTTTAAAGATTTGACATGTTCATTAAGTTACTTAATATTAATGAAGTGCATTATTTTACCATTAGACCATTTACCTCTTTAATCAGTGAGTAGGAAAATGTGAAGAGGTTTTGAAAGATTTCTTGAAAATTTTTGTTCAATCATTTATTAGACTTTGTTATACCCAAGTGTTGAAAAAAGGACGAAGAGAATATTGAACAAGTATCATCATGTTTACAGCAGATGTGCTAGATCATATATACTGTGTTATCCTTATGTTAATTTTGATCCAATTAAATAGATCATTAATTTGTTTGTCTCTCCCTTCACTTACATAATACATGATGGGTATAAAATTAGCTAATACACAAAAATTAAATCAACAATTTTGTTGGTACGATTATAGTATAAAAATAGATGTTTTTTCTTGGTAAACTTTTTGTGCTATTATACAATATAAAATCATTAACAATTTTTGTACTTAAAATATTGCACAAGTATTAACTGAAAAAATTGCATCTAAAATTTAATATGTTTGAATAGTACGAGCAAATTAGCAAGTTCGACAATTTACAAGAAAATAAATAAACGCATCCAATGAAAGAGCACCATAGGTAGCATATTTTAAGAGTAAAAGTTATTCTTTTAAGTCAAAATTTTTAATATTTAATACAATGCCAAGAAAGAACAACGGTGAGGGAAATTAGTATTGTATAAGGCTAAACTTGAGGGAGATCTTTGAAAAGAAAAACCTAGTTAATTTAGTAAAGTTTTACAACGTAGGTCCTTCCCTCAAAGAAACTTCTTGTTAGCGGTAGGAGAAAACCTATTTCATTACTTCAAAAGGTAAATATTGTTTGATTAAAATTTATGTATGTGTTGTTTATATTATATGCAAGTCGGAAACATTGCTTCCAGTTATGGGTGTTCACAGTCAATAACTGCAGAAATAGTTATTTCATGATACTAAAGTCGAGCTTATAGTGAGAACATTGTGTGTGGAGCATTTGTTTATTGAATTAGTATAAATGTTGTATGCGAGTGAAAAGTGCAGTTATTGATAACATAACTTTAAATAAAAAGGCGTGCAAAAAGTTAGTAGATAGGAGTGTGTTGTTTTGTTGCCCTCACTAATAGTTGTAGTACTGTACTTGTAATTTTCTTGTGTTTTTTTTTTTTCTTTTTTATTGATATCTGTTGTTCTGTTCCTACCTATTTTTTTGAAATTTTACTATCTTTCTAGATTGTTTTTATTTTGAGCTGCCGTTCTACCTCAATTCCGAGACAGAGATAAAGACAACGTATACTCTAACCTGCCCAGCCCTACTTTATGGGATACATCGGGTGTGTTCTAACCTGCTTAGCGAAGTCACTCGCGGCAAACTGACTAGAAATCATCTGCGAGAAAGTCTTCTGCCACAGGCATACTACTAATCGATTCTTTGGTAATTCGTGTTCGAATACAACCTAGAAAAAGCTGCACGCTTACATAACTTCTCTCCCAAACCAAGAAAGAAAAGTCTCAGATCTATATAATTTTCGACCAGCCCTATTTTATGGGATACACCAAATATGTTGTTAGTGATGTGCTGGTAAAATCCAAAGTAATAGTCTTGACAAGGTCGAAAAAGAAGAAATATTTATACAAGGATATTAAGGACGAATTGCAGGCAGTTAATGATTGGAAATTTAGAAGATTTGTCGCTATAGATTGTGACTTCATAAATCAGGAAATTGATTATTATAATCTTGGAGATATTTAAAGAAGCAAATCAGTCACAATTGTCAAATCCTCCTATCGGCTAAACCACCATGAATTAATATTCAGATATATTAATAATCTTTTTAAAATAATAGTTTACTTCAATTTTAATTTGGGTCAGTTATAAAAATTAATTATTTTAATAAAATAATAAGATAATAATTTTTTTAAAACCCTTATGTATATATATAGTCCCATCAATATTATAAATTAATAATCCTTTAAAATTTACATATATAACTAAGATAATTTAGTAAAATATGAATCTATTTTATTTGTTTTTTCATTAAATTTAAATCTCATTGAATTTCATCTTTAATTTTTCTCATTGCACTCAAAAGTTCTGGTGTTGTCTTCTCGAACTGCAATAAGAAATTCTGAAGAGTTGTTGTAGCTTTGATTGTTTTCTTTCGGGTGATTGGTTTCAAACTTATTGAATAATCTTCTGCATCATCATAAACAGGATTATCAATGACACTTGCATTAATTTCTTCTAAACTTTGGACCTCTAAACATTCATCATTTTCAGTTGGATAATCCAATAAATGATTGACATCCATTTCATTTCGGTAATCGAGATTATGAATAATTTTTCAAGCACACAAATGTCTTCTTCACAAGTTGTTTTATTTAAGTTAATTGAGGCAACTTTATTTCCCGAACAAATTTTGTAATGTCGAAAATAACTTGTCACCGTCTCTTGTGAAACATTTGTCATCCAACATGAGATTGCAATATTGATGGCATCTAAAACATTAATTTTCTGGATCGGATTGTCCCTACTCATAGTCTTCCAATATCTTACAGTAAAATCTCCTGCGGTAGTGCAACTTGAAATTTCTAATCATCCCAGCGTCACATGGTTGAATTTTTGATGTCATGTTTGATCAAGCCAATAAGTATATTCGACAAAAAGACTGCTAGTCATCCATGCTTTTCTGTTGGCAAGATATTTACAATTCGAACTATTCATTGACATTGTTGAACCAACATGGCTTTGCAAACTTTCCAGTAATCCATAAAGAATTTTTTTTCGAGTCATCCTCATTGCAAGAAATAACTATTGTAAGCCTTTCTTTGTCTTTTTTTCTTCCTTCAAGTTGTTTTGTTGACAAAGAATGATCAGCTTGTAACCTGTAAAACAAACCAGTTTAGTCTATATTAAAAACATCTTTAATAGTGAATAGACTCCAATTTCTTCTCCATGTCTTGTGTGTCAACCGAACCACTCTCTCCAAATCGATGAAATGACTTGACACCATGCCTTAGCTTGAACTTCTCAAGCCAATCTTGAGAAAGGTTGTACTCGAGAGGTTGTTGAGGGTACAAGAGTTTCATCGCCTCCTTTGCCTTCTACAAAATTAACTCTCCAGTTATATTCACTCGATCTTGCTATTGGAGAAACCACTCAGAACAATCTTCTCCACCTCTGAAAATTTTGCTGGTTTGTGTCGCTTGACATCCCCTCATTTTTTTAAGTTGGCAGAAAGGTACTCGGATGACCGCTTTAGAGTGATTGATATTGTACATTGACTAACTCTCAACTGGTAGTTTTCATCAAGCCACTGTTATAAATCTTTTTGGGTACATTGTGGGATAATCTCTCTTATACTCACATAATGCTTTACGTATTTGATTT
>JBDJHY010000049.1:13546893-13557124 GCA_039654485.1 Withania somnifera | reverse complement strand
CTGACTTTATATTTATAATATTAAATATATTATGACATATTTATAATATTAAAATATTTATTACATCATTATGACGTTATCCGAGTCGACCGAGTTTTTACGTCCGGGTCAACCGGTCGAACCCATTGACCCTCGACCCCTAAGCTCGGCCGAGTCGCTTGCCGAGCCGAGTCTAAAAACATTGCCTATTATTTAAGCTCTTCAACTTGTGTAGGTGCACAAAGCTCAAGATGTTGCAACCAAAAGGGGGAAGCTTTTGACTGAGGACTTTCTGTTCTTAATTAGAAAGGTAGATCTTTTCATGAACTCAGCATGCATATATATGTAGTTTTCATGAATTCATATATATATATATATATATATAATATGTATGCATATCTATGTCTGTAACTATATGGTGAATATTTTGGGCCCGTTTCTCTTTGATTTATAAGTAGTTTTCAGCCCTTAAAAGTGGTTGAATATTTTAAAAACGACTTAAAAAAAGTTAAGTCGTTTTTCTCATTTTTCAACTTAAAAGTTGTTGAAGTTTGACTTTTTAAAAGTCACTTTTTATAAGTTGCTTTTTTTAAGCAATGCCAAACGGGCCCTTAGTTGAAAAATGTCCATCACATTTTTGCTAAATGAGAGGTCCTGTGAGTTTTCTATATTATTTTTCAATTAAGAACATTAAGGAAACTATTAGGAACAACCGATTATTGGAACAAACCCATATACCAGTGTCTGGATAACCAAGTGTGTTGCCATTATTTTTGGCTTACCTATTGCGTGTTGGTACTGCTCCCACACTGAATAATTGGTTTCACTAATATAGATCATAGTTTAACATGTATCAACATGATAGAGTTTTATCTGAGATTGGTTCCATTGGAAATTTCATGTATGTTTGTGCCTGATAAACCTGAAACTCTTTTAGGCTAGTTCAATGCTTTCCTGCCAACTAGAAATCTGAGAATAGTTAGCTTCTTACGATGTTGATCATTAAAACAATGAACCACTCCATCTTTTGGCTGGGGATAATTAGGCTGGGAGATTGTGGTGTTTCTTTGGCCTTATTTCCTTGTGTTTAGTGCCACTTTCCTCACTCACTTGCATTGCTGACTGCTTTCTTTTGCTGTGATTTGAATATATGTCAACACGTCTCTGGCTGTCAAAAAAAATATGGATGGCTGTTCTAGAAAATCAGTCCTATTACTCTTGCATAGGCTTTACAAGCTGGGTATGATACTGCTGCAATTTTGCTTTATGAGCTTCTGAATTTGGATGGGTACTGTTCTATTGTGCAGGACTTACCGAAACTTAACCGGTGTACAGAACTGCTGTCCATGAATGAGGAGCTGAAACAAGCTCGGAAGGCTTTCGAGGTTGATGAAGAGAAGTTGGCGCGTGAGGGGGAAGCGTGATGTTATGATCTTACTTCAGAATGCCGAAATTGAGTGGCACCATAGGACCAGTATACAACTTACCTACACGGGAGTAAATAGCTGTTTCTCCTCATTTTTCTCTAGCACGATAGAGTTCCTAGTCACCTTGCTTCTTTAGATCCTCAATGCTGAAATCAGTTTCTTTAGTGGTCTTTGAATGCATTGAACACCATCTGTAGTTGACAGTTTATAACATCATGAATCTACCTGTTTGTAGATTTGCACAAACTAAATGATTGAGTTGTAAGGTAACTCGAGTAGTCGCCCTATTAGATTGGTCTTGATCTGTTTGTTATGCAAAAAATTTAATATCTCATACAGTTTTTACCTGTTGAGATTCTGGATAGCTTTCAGAAAATCCTCCATTTGTATCTCGTAATGTGAAGAGCATGTTAAAAGTTCTGTAGTTGTGTGGTGCTAATTGGTTTCTTTGACTCTTGTAAAACGTCATAACTTTCTTGAATAATGGGTGGATCTAAGATGGTAACTCGCCGTTGTGGCATGCATAAGCTCTTTTGTCACGATGGGACTAGACAATGGACATTTGGGATTTCAAATGCATTTAGATACCTCAAATTTAAATTTCGATTTGTTGTTAATCGGATAATTTCTAATTTTGACGTGTTTCATAATCATATTAATGAATGTAATATATGTCAAAGTAACATCTTAAACTTGAGGCACAGTTGAATCATACCAAATAAAATGGCAAGTCTCATTTTAACTTGTCATATTTTGTTTTTTATATGAATTTTGATTTTTTTTTTTATGTTTTTATATAATTTTTAAATATCTAAAATTAAATATAAATATTTTAAATTAATTTAATTTTATTAAACTCCGAAGATTAAGCAAATTGAAGCTAATAATTATAAACGGGGTAGTAGCAAAAAGAATAAGTCGGCGAGTTTTATCGAAAACTCGTTCACCAACTCATCAACTATTCCAATGTCTCCCGCCAATAGAAAATAAATACTCATAGAACCCATTTTGAATTCTCAAAGTACTCTCTCTCTCTCTCTCTCACACACACACACACACACACACACACAGAGTCACGCTAATTCTCACAGTTCAATTTTCTAGAGAAATGTCAGCGTCAAAATCAAGCGCAAGGAAGAGAGTTTCGGAGCCGCAACCAATATCGGAGAGCAAAAGGCGAGTCAGTGCCGTCGAAGATGATTTCGATGCTGAGATCTCAGAGTACGTACGCTTTCTTTTTCATTTTAGTTTTGTTAATTAACTCAAACATTTGTTCTGGAATTTAATGAGATTGAATGAAATTGACAGTGATATCAAAGGGATTATGACGGCGTTAAAGCAGATAAGAGAGAAAGCACAACAGGACGGTCTGAAGAAGAAAGAGGAAACCATCTCTAGGTGCATTTATATCTTCCTGTTTTGGTCGTTAATCAATTTCTCCTATATATTGAAGCTATGTCTACGTGTGGTTAAATCATTGTTTGTGCTGAAGTATTTGCAGACGCAAATCGCAATATGCGTGTTTTTGCTATGTAATGTGTATTGATTGCTAATTTATTCAAGTTTCATCAATTTCGTCAACTAGAAAGTGCTAGATATTAGATTCTTCATGCAGAATTGGATATTTTTTCTGCAAACCTTGTCTCATATTCTCTGATTTGCAGTTTCTTCATTTCGCTACACTTGGACTAGAATATAGGTCTGAATGCCATGGTAAAGAATTTGTAATCAGCCATCAAAATTGCGCATTGTTTTAATCAGTAAGTCGCTTTTGATCAAATTAATGGGTTCTGAGCTTCGTGTTCCCTTTGTGCACAGTACTTCAAGTCTTCTAGCAGAACTTTTGGTTTTAGAAATATGTACGGGGAGTTGATTTTCTGGATTTTTCTGATTATACTAATGTTTCGTACGCTTTTTTAAATGAGTTTTGTGCATTAAAAAGTTTGTTCTACGTTGCTTAAACATCGAAAAGTAATTCTAGTTACTACTTGTTAAGGCACTCAAGCAGCTAATTTTCAGTGCTGTTACTTACCAGTAGCTGTTTGATTTAACATGAGTAAGAATTGTGTAGAAGAGTTGAATTGATTGTTCTTGAGCGAAATTGACTAATTGGGACAATCCCTGCATAAATTGACACTCAAGAGAGAGAAATTGTAAGGCTGATGAGTTCATCCTCTTTTGTTCCTGTGATATCAAGTCCAGTACTTAACAATATATGGTGTGTTTAGCTTAAATCAAAGAAATGGTTATTAACTTAACTGCTTATTGTGGTCTGTGGTTAGTGTGACTTCAGAAATCAAGTCAAAGATCTATGAGCTCAAACAAAAACTTGAGAAAGACAGGTGAGAAATATTTGTTGCATAATACATGCTAAATGTAAAATTTAATAGTTGCTAGTGTTAGCTTCTTGTTGATCTTCCATATCTTTGATCATTAGGCAAAGTTTTGCTAAGGCACTGTCCAAGAGCTCCAAAGAGGTCAGCCTCAGATAAGTTAGCCGTGAATAGGGCTTTTGGAAGAAGCTTACTACTCTTCAATATATATTCTTGCTTCCTATGCAGTGTGAGAACTTGCTAAAGAATGAAACCGGGAATTTTCAATCAATTTATGAGAAGTTCAACAAGGAGAAAGCTACACATCTGCAGTCTCTCAGAGGTAACTTATCTAATGTGAATTTTCCACAAGAATTGGAACATTGTGTTTCCAGCTAACCACCTCTTATTCAGTTCATGATATCATTTAACAAATTACTTTCAATCTTTTACTGGCTAAACTGAACAATGTTACAGAACTAGATGTCGCGTTTATACTTATTATATGTTTTGAAGAGTCCTTACAAACCCTGCTTGAAGAAAGCATTCTAAAGCTAACCATCGTGGTGGTGGTATCTTGGCAGATACTATATCCAAATATGAGGAAGAAAAAGAAAGACTATTCATGCGATATGAGCAACTAAGTGAGTCACAAGAACTATATCTGTATTATATTTTATTGAATGGTAAGGATGCCTGTGACAGATTTTTATGACATTAATTCAGGGAAGAAAGAGAAGAGCATGATATCTGAACTTGAGCAAGACTCTAAAAAACGAATTGCTGAACTAGAGGAGTCACTGAAGAAAAGGAAGCAGGTTAACTTCTTCGATGCACCATATTTTTGTCACACACACACACATGCATACTCAAAACAGTAAGTAATGCGCCCCTTTTTATGCTTGACAGGATGATAAAGCATTCAGCTTTCTGAGAAAAACACTAGGTTCATTTCTGGATAATGCCTCAGATGAGGACTTCCCACCTGATGATTGAAAGTCGCAAAGATGTATCTGCAGCTGTGAAATTAACAGTTTCTTCTACCTCCTGATGATTGAATGTCCTACATATGGTCTGTGGATACTGCCACTAGCAATTAATTTGAATATCTTATAGTTGATATTAAAAAGTGCTGTTTCAAAGGTCAAACTAATACGTATAAACTGCCCCTCTGAGCAATAGCTTTTCTTAGCAGTTGCATTGGTAACTATCATTTGCTACAGTATAATGTTGGCTCTACTGACTGAATTGAGATGTATTGAATAATATAGATGTTCTAATTCTTCTGCTGCTCAACTTTTGTTTTACACTTTTCCTAACAAATCTTGTAACAGGCAATTATTGTCCTTGTTCTCCAAAAGGTTTCAATGTTGCACGTAGCCACTAGTACCATTACGAAAAATGGTCAGCAATGGGCTAAACAGTAATCCTAAATGTAAGAGAATATTACTATTACAAAAACCACCTGATATTAACTTCAAAACAAATAACAAAATCAATGTGCAATATTAGAAATAAGAGATGGAGATACATTCCAAAATTAAGGAGTGCAATAAAGTCCTTGGTCTCACTCTTATGTTTTCTGCATGTATCTCTTGGTCTATATAGCTAGAATAGTAAAACACTTGAATAATAAATTGCACACTAGTTAACCAGGTTGGGAACTCGATGAGGCTTAAACTAAACTTCCATATAGTGTCACCGACATTCAGAAATTTGACTATTCCAAATTGAGTTTTTAAATAGAAAAGGATTGATACAGATTTCTGATAAGGAAAAAAGAGCAATACAGATTTTACAAAGCCAAGGAAAATGCCAAAGCCATTGAAGCAAGGAGTACCCTGATGTCAGCTAAATAGCCCTCTAGCCCAGAAGTTTCTTATAAGCAATTGCATCAACATGATGGATTCCCCAAATCAGATCGAGGTAAGCAAGCTAGTGAACTTGGTAAGAAGGATGTCTTCTTTGAGGCTGTTGCATTGACTGAGGAGGTCTTCTGTTGTGGGCCTGGATGTGCAGGCGAAAAGTTCAGCGGCATAGATGTCTCAGAAGTTAAGTTCGAGAAAAAGAAGAGCAGTTTAGGACACGGTTCAATTTCCAAAATCACAAACATACATATAAATCATGCATCTGTTAAGAATTTCTAGCTACAAATGAATCTGAAGAAAGCTTAAATTATATAATTAGTGTTGTCCACGACATGTTCAAGGGCCATAATACGTAGGCATCCCATCCCCGCCTACACATGTGGTGAATGCTATCAAGTAACATAGCACTTTATTGACATTTCCTAAGCTCCAGGCTTGCAGGAATAAGTTTTCATAAAGGAAAGGCAGATGCCTAAAAAATTGCCATATGATAATTGACATGACTGTACAAGTATCTCTGAAAAAAATGAAGTCCATACCCCAATTTTTGTCACGTAACGACAAGAGGAACATCTAACTGATGGAGCCCCATATGGATACATGAGCAGCACCGCACAACCCCCACATTTGACTTGTCCAACATCATGAGCTGCAGCGATAACAATCAGAACCACATGAGTGAGCCCATAGAAATGTGTCAACAGTTCAAGCATCAAATTCTTCAGGATAGTATAAGGATCCATGAGAACAAGAAAGTGAAGAAAATGTCTATATCCTTTTTTCTCTCTATCAAATCATGGGAGGTCTGGTATGCCAATGAAGGTGCACCACACGGTTATTTCACATCAGTTGCTATTAAGGTATTTAAACATATTGATAACTGGCAGGGCTCCAATTTAGGAAGTGCTGATCCCTGAATAAAATAATGGAGAAAACAAACTGCTCATACTGCCAATTAGAAGTTACTTTATATATTTTTCTTTTCAACAATTATGGTATGTGTCATGATTCAACACACCTTATATAGGGAGCGACCTACCCATGATAAATTGAAACAACTATCAATATCTTCACTAGAATATATCTGATTTTGTGACAAAACGGGAAAAATGGGAAGGCCCGTAGGAATCCATTTTAGTATAAAAGAGGAAGCAGAAACCTTCAAGCACAAGATTGACGGTCTGGCAGCATGAACACTTCACCAATTTAGCCCCTTGTGGATAAGAAAGTAACTGTCGGCAACTACCACATACCATCTGACCCATTTCTGCATCATAACTTAATTACATAAACGTATTTTGTTCAAAGCAGCTCATATATAGAATGACTAAATTGGATGAACTAAAAGTCTGTTACTCTATGAAGAGGACTGACTGGCAGAAACTGTTGCAGCAGCACGTGATGAGGATTGGGGCACTATAGGTTTCATATGCCGTGAATCTGAGAAAGGTTGCTTTTCCAGTTGGGGCCTTAACTCCTCATTCTTTGTGCCTTCTTGTTTGCTACCTATCTCCATTTCTGATTGGTGAGCAGTTTAGTCGGTATCTCCCCAAAATGTCCACAGAAAAGGTAAAAGTACTAAATGCACTAGTAGATCAAGAAACCTAAACGACGCAATGTGATTAAGTTAAATCTTATATTGAACCATTTCTAAATTATGTACACAGCCATTCAAGAACTGTGAAAGAAGTTAAAACAACTGAAAGCAGATTGGATGCAACTCCATGGCATGACACAGAGCTTCACTGCTCTACGACCCATTATATATACTTGTATGCTACTTAAAGGCCTTGTAGTAGAGGTTACCAGAAGATGCAACTGATGATGACGACTGAGGTGGCGGTGTAGGTGGTGATGAATGTCCAGTCATAGTAATGGATACTGATCCCAGTGGATGCGCTTCTTTTTTAACATCACAGTCCTGTTTGTTTGTCCTTTCAACGTCTACAAAAGCTATGCTAGCTACAAAACGTAAGGATACTGAATAAATATAATTTGTCCCCTGCAAAATTAGCACCACATCCAGGTATACCATCTCTTATATGGATTTGACATATCAACACAACATCAGGGAAAAAAAATCTGACTTTTTCATGTTCGAAACATGTGGATTCAGGTAATCGAGTCAAATTGCTAGCTCATAAGCTAAGGTCAGAAGGCAGAAATGGTCAAAGGTTCCCAAGGAACCAAATGTCAAATTTTGATGCTGATAATCTGGACTTTTAAAGAGATACAAGCCTTTAAGTTATGAACCCTAATACATATACTCATTTAATTACGAGAAACTCTCATGTTTTTTACGGTTATAAATTTCCGCTATACCAGAAAATACCCTGAATGCCAAACCTTCAAGAGCTTGAACTTTTGCCCCTAATTTATCTCAAAGGACAATAATTGAGTATTGGAATAAAACGAGCCTATATAGAGTAGAATGGATATCACAGACTCGTATAGCCAACCCCATTATTTGGGATTGAGCTTACTGTTGATTGTATTGTCCCCTGATTATTTTGATAACTTGAAAATAGTTCATCACTCATCATTTTTACGTGCTCAATGGAATTAATTTCTTCTCACCGTACTCCACTCACATCCAACCTGCAATTTCAATCAACACAGAGACACCGGGGCATTCATCACTCTTACCACATACAACAACATATCCAGTATATTCCCACAAAGTAAGGTCTAGGGAGGTAGAGCGTACGTAGTCCATATCACTGCCTCAAAGGTGAGGTAGAGAGGTATCACCCTTATCATATACTGATTAATAAAGATGAACTTTCTTTGAAGGAGGCCTGATTGGTATTATGGACTAATTCAGGAAAACACAAGCTTGCAAGTAAATATGACAAGTAATTGAGACGAGTGTATTTTAGCACATACCAATTGAGCTTGTAAACATGGACACTCAGAATCTGAGTAAAAAAGGGAGGACTCACCAGCAAGAGGTACTCCTTGTGTCCCTGATGGTGGTGTAGATGTCTGTAGCGGTGGTAATTGAGGGGTCAACTGCCATCCAGGTGGTGGACTGTTATCTTCATCTTCAACGACTTCTTTCTTCTCCATTTCTATATCTGAAAGTCAGAAGGCTAGTTATGATGAACCAAATAAATAAAGAACTCATGCATCCCGAAATTCCACATAATCTTACTGGACAAAGTTGTTGGACTCAGAGGCGGGTATCATATAAGTGTGGATCTAGAGGTCAGATCGATCTAAATTTCAAGATTCGGGGATACAGACCAGGTATGGATACGGGTGTGAGGATTCGACTAAAAGTGATTCACATATCTAAATTATGAGATATTTTGTGGAAGACTTGGGAAGAAAATATTGATCAAGTGGAAAATCTTGGAAGGAGATAAAAGGAAAAGGAGTGACATAGAAATTTTTACATACAAGGTATTCCATTTTCTTCAATTTCATCTTAGCTTTTGTACTGATTATAGAAATCATGAATCTGTCAAGAATCTCTCCACTAATTTTGGTCAAAGTCCCCAAATTCTATTTTCTATATCGGGTAGGGATCCTATACCCATTGTGTCGACATGGGTGCAGCACCAAAAGTGAAGAGTCCAGGCAACTTAGTGGAAAACTAGATGAAGAAAACATCTAAGCACATTCAGAAGAGAGCATCCATAACATAGAAGATACCAATGCTACAACAAGCCTTGCATAGAACTACTTTCAATTGATTTGGCAAGAATAAGCTTTTATTAAATCTTGATTATTCTCTTATCTTGAATATAATAATTCATCACTCATCCTTTTTACGTGTTCTATGGAATTAATTTCTTCTCAGTTTGGCCTATCTTACTTCAATCACATCCCACCAGCAGTTTCAATCAGCACAAATACACTGGGGCATGTCATCAATATCTGTTACATCAAAGACGCCTGATCGGTATAATGGACTAATTTAGAAAAACACAAGCTTGCATGTATATATGGGAAGTAATTGAGACTAGTTCATTTTAGCATATAACAATGTAACTTGTAACCATGGACACTTCGAATTGTAAAAAAGAGAGGAGTCACCTTTAAGAGAAGCTCCGTGTGTCCCTGATGGTGGTGTAGATGTTTCTAGCAGGGGTAGTTTAGGGGTCAACTGCAATCCCAACTGCCGACCATTATCTTCATCTTCAACGGCTTCTTTCTTCTCCATTTCTATATCTGAAAGTCAGAAGGCTAAATCTGATGAACCAAGCAAATAAAGAAGACTTATTCACCCCCAAATTCCTTATAATCTTGCTCAAAAACTAGATGAACCAAGCATCTAAGCTCATCCACAAAAGAGCATCCTTAATGCACAAGATACTAATGTAGATGATAAGCCCTGCATAGTGATACTTCCAATTGGCTAAATTAATTGTTTGGCAAGAATAAGCTAGCGAATAGCAAACCTTTAAGAGACCGTGCATAAGTACCAAGAAGAGCAGATTATTCATTACAGTAAGTTTATACTAATTTTTTAATGGAGTTATCTCTTTCTATAGTAAATCAACAGCGTAGTCTGTGTTAAAGCACATTGAAAACAAATAAGCAAGGAAAAGCACTATAACATCATAGCAAATGTGACAAACAACAACCACATAAGTGCAAAAGAAGCTACGTAAAATGGTAGCCAGAAGAGCAGTACGAA
>JBDJHY010000049.1:13533269-13546299 GCA_039654485.1 Withania somnifera | reverse complement strand
ATGCAGTGTCAATTTATTTGATAGATGATTTATTAATGAAGTTTGGTCAGTGGTGTTGATAGATTTTCATCTTAAATACATAGTTTAAAGTGTAGAATATTAAGGTTTAGCTTTTAAGCTTAAAGTTGGGGATATTGAAACTTGACCCCGACTAACGTAATTGATATCGTTAATCAATATGTTTGATAGATTGAAGCCATTGGGAGTTGTTTGGTTGGTGATCTAAGCATTGCGACATTGTGGAACTCATCATTAGCGAGTTAAGAGAGACTTTAAGCTTTGATGCTTGCTTTTCAAAACTGTGATTTAAAAATATTTTTTATCTGCCTAGTTCATGTGTTGGGACAAGCGTGTGCTTGGCAGAACTGGTGGTTTTTGACTAGCCATAAATATGAGATATTTCTAAGTGCAATGAGATTTACTTACTTAATGATGATGTATGATGTGACTTTGGGACATTGGATATCCTTTGTTTGCTGCTATGATAAAATTACTAGGGGCATACATAGCTGCCGTAATATGTTAGGGGCATATACTTATGTTGCCGTAATATGTTAGGGACCTTGTACATGTTGTCATAGTATACTTTTGGGGCATTATATGTTGCCGTGAACTTGTCAGGGTGTTGGGTTGATCTCCTTCACTGCCGTTTATGACAAGTCGTGAGAGTTGCTTAAGTTGAGATACATAGTGGTTTTTTGAACATTGGTTTGAATGTTATTGAGCATTATGATACGTAGATTATTGTACATTTAATCTCTATGATTATGTAGAGTGGTATTTTTTAACACTTGTTCCAGGAGTATTCAAAGAGGCGGGTTGAGGATCTTATTGGGTTATATTTGCGTATAATTCACTCCTTACCTGCATGTCCACGCAAATATTGTTGGTAATGAAGAAAATAGTAATTGGCGAGTGTGCTAGAGTTGATCCAATTGTTAAGGTAAGCCACTGCATTGTTCGTGGAGGCCTGTGAAAGAATGGTTGTCATTTATTTATTGAAGTTTCCTTATTGGGTTTACAAACGTGAGTCTTTTTTCTAGTTCTCATAGATGCTCCATGGTCTAGTGTGGAATTTGGGCAAGAGTTTTAAATTAATAATTTTGGGATTCTAATTGTTCGTTCTAATTATCATATTAGTCGGATTCCTATTTAACTCTGTAAGTGTTATATGTTAATGGTTAAAGTGTGAAATTGGGTTCGCCTAGCTTTTGGTGTGTGTTGGGTGCCAATCACGTCTAGGGGGTAAAATGGGACGTAACACCAGGCCAGCTTTCGCACACCTCAACTAATTCCAAGGAATACATGTACCAGGTAACAAAGTTAGGACAGATGAAAATAAATGGCCTAGTGTTTTTCGGGACTTAAACCTGAGATCTCATTCATGAGATCATTGAGCAGTAGGTCACACCCATGATTGACAAGTATATGGTATAAAGATTCAACCTTTAACTAATTTCCCATCATGAATGTAGTTAGTCTACAAGCATCAATCATACATAAACTAAAAAGCTGACACCTTTGAAACTGAATTTCATCAACACAATACAGATAACTCAAGCAAAACAAAATTAAATTGACGCCCATATTGAGTCTTGTATCATTAATCTCACCTGCTGATTGTTTTGCTGAGAAATTGATGACCAACCTGGAGGTGGGCCTTCATCAGCATCATCAAAATTGGTGTGTTGGGGTGGTAGAGCTAAAGAGTCAAAACCAGGTGGTGGACCCTCATCTTCATCTTCATCTACTTGTTGATTTTCAATCTTGTTTAACTCTTCTTCCATTCTATTGTTTGCTCTCAGTGAATCAAACAGCGACTGGGTTTAAGGGATTTGCCGCTACGTATTGGTTTTTCTGGTCTCTGGACATTATATGGGAAAAGTTCTTTTTCAAGTAGAAAAATATAAATAAATAAATTTAAATAATTAGCGTTTTGGAAAAGTGTGTTTGAAAGAAAGTCACTCTAATAAAATAAATTAAGAAAAAAAAATACACGAAAAAAACTAATTTTGTGAGCCACTTATAATTCTTTTAGTAATAATTTATGCCTTTTTATAAGACGTTATTTATAAAGATTATTTTCTTCAATTCTAACTAAATATGATGTCTTTTTCAATTTATTTTTCTCCAGCTAGTCGGAATAATTTTTTGGTAAAGTTCATGTGCTATTTTCTTAAAAAAAAAACATTTTTTTCAAAATAAATTTGGCATTTATGAAACCATAGGATGTTAGTTAATAAATTTATCCTAAAAAGCTAGTCTTTTCTTAATATAAGTTAACTTGACGAGTGAAATCTAATAAGGTATCAAGATTTGAATTTTTGATGTTGTAATTTGAATTATAAGACGTTGAAAATTATAAAATATACATTGGTTTTGTAATGAATCAGATCCATGTTTGCATACTAAATATCCGTATTATTTTGAGTGTTAAAGTCTCAACCATGAGAGCTCTCAACAGTGGCAACTTCAGAAATAGTATTTATTTTTTCTAGGTTTTACAATCTCATAAAGACAATTATCCAAAAAGATAAAAGAGAATGAGATTAACCTCCCTGTTTGTAATCAAAACTTCTAATTTTACTTCGTCCCAATCCATTTTAACTTTTCTGGAGCAGTTAATCATGAATGATGACATGATTTTATAAATGGAAATAGAAAGACTTATCTTGTGGCTTAATTACAGGATTGTGAGCATCGAAAAAGGACCAGAAGCAAAATAGTCGATAATTGAATTTGATGTAAGACTAACGTAAAGCCTCTTAAAGGGGAGAAAAAGAAAAGGAGTTTTTCAAACAGAAAGTACAGATATAATGCTGTATTTTACATTAGAGAATTACTCCCAAACCGTATCTCCTTAGCATCACTATACGTGGTTCATAAGGGTGCTTTTCTCATTAGATATAGATGACACATTCCAACTACAATAACAACTAGATCCTCCTATTGTGGGATGCAAAACTGACTCCTGCTAAAGTAGGAACTTCAATCCCTATAAAATAGTGGGACCTTTTTTCTCAGTATGGACAAAATTAATCAAGCTCCTTTCTTCTTTTGATCTTTGGCTAGCTTGACATCCTTAGTAAGCATTCTTGGAGCTATAGCCATAGCCATTAGCTCCTGGAAAAGCAATTTACATGCATAAGGAATGTGAACCTGCACCAACCGAGGCAATCTTGAGTTTTACATCCACAGAAAAGAATTACAATTTGACATGTGAAGTGTAAACTGTAAAGAGCATCCCTAACCCAGTGCATATGTGTTCGTATTATGTTTACCTGGACTATATCCGTCTTGTTCTTGCAACCTCTGCATTCAAAAGAATTCTTCTTGAGGTTTGCAATGGCAATCAGCCCACAGCGCTCACAAACATGGACCCTATAGGCGTCACTTTGATCAAATAACCGCTCTTTCAGAAAATGAGCGGCACCATGAGCAATCATACAATCTCGCTCCATCTCTCCAAAACGAAGACCACCATCACGTGATCGACCTTCTGCAGGCTGCCTAGTGAGGATTTGAACAGGGCCTCTGCCTCTAGAATGAATCTTGTCATCAACCATGTGCTTCAACCGCTGGTAGTACGTGGGACCAAGGAATATCATTGCAGTAAGCCGCCGCCCAGTATGACCATTGTACATGGTCTCAAAACCACACATCTGGTAACCACATTTATTCAGAGCTTTGCTGATGTTATCCACAGTAACATCTGTAAAGGGAGTGGCATCACCTTCTTTTCCCATGTGTGCAGCAACCTTCCCCATAATACATTCAATCAGCTGCCCAATAGTCATTCGAGATGGAATAGCATGAGGATTCACGATAATATCAGGAGTAATGCCTTCCACGGTCCATGGCATATCTTCTTGTGTATATGTCATGCCTACTGTTCCCTTCTGACCATGTCTACTGCTAAACTTATCCCCAATTTGGGGAATACGGACTGACCTGACCCTCACTTTAACAAATCTGAGCCCGTCAGCATTTGTTGTTAATAGAACTTGATCCACCATTCCAGTTTCACTATGGCGGAGACTGGTACTGTGATCTTTCCTGGTATAGCGAGAGGCTTGCCCTTGCGCATCATCTTGAGAAATGGGAGTTGTCTTCCCAATGATAACATCCTCGCCAGAAACTCTAGTTCCTGGAGGAGCAAGACCATCGTCATCCAACTTATCATAAGAACCATGCCGCATCCCCATGGTAGTAGCTCTATCAGGACGTCCAAAGTCCTCCTTGACCAATGTCCCCATCTTTTTTTCCTCATCCCTGTACGAACGGAAAAATAGAGAACGGAAAAATCCACGATCAATCGATGATTGATTCATAATGACAGAATCCTCTTGATTATATCCAGAATAGCAGGAAATGGCAACAATTGCATTGATGCCCGCAGGTAGTTGCCTGAAATGCAAGTGTTCCATGGCTCGTGTTGTAACAAGAGGCTTCTGAGGATAATAAAGCACATAGGCCAACGTGTCCTGCCAGGAAAAAAAATTTGTCACCTCGACATATTGAAACAAAAACCTCCCAAATATTATGGAGAAATTAAGTAGCTACCTACCATCCGAAATTGGTAGTTGGTGACATAAATTCCCATGGCTTGTTTACCCATAGCTGACTGATAAGTATTACGGGGAGACTGATAAAACAACAAATAAGCACAGAAGAATAGAACATCAGAGGCAACTTTGTCAAGAGAAGTCACAAGCAAAACATGACTCACCTGATTATGATCAGGAAACGGAATAATTGATGCACAAACACCCAATATTAGTGATGGATGAATTTCGCAGTGAGTATAGGTATCAGAATAAGCATCCCCAGGATTAAGGCGTGCTTGCACAAGATCCTGGAAACATAAACATATAGTTTCAGCATAAATCAGAAACTGTTAGAATAGGAAGACCGCTGTCGACTTCTCACATTTATAGTCATGCTAATCATCGTTGTTTCTTCCTCTTCAGTGTCAATGTACTCTATGTATCCCTTGGCCACTAGATCGTGCCAGCCACCCTCTTCAGGTGATTCCTGAAAAAAGAACACTGAAGATGTAAATACGTAAAGCAGAGAAGCTCAAACTTCAAAGCTACATTGTGTGTGATCAAAGCAACAAAAGATAGCGATGAAGGGAGCCATCAGCATACCCGTTGTTGCAATGTTTGAATATCCTTCTTCTTGATCATCAGTCTTTGCTTTTCCACAATAAATAATGGACGACTGCACCTGCCATAGTCTGTATAAATTCGAAGTTCTTTCAAACGGATATCACGAACCACCCCAACTTCTGTATTGACGTCAACCTGCATAAATCAGAAACAATGGCCCTTATGCAAAATAACCAAAGAAAATGTAGCGATAATATTTAAAAGACCTACAGTGTTTAAAAGGGTTCCTAGGGGATGAGACCAGAGAACTCAGTAGAAGCAATTAGACAATGTTAGTTTGTATGGCAGAATAACCGTGCAGTAGTATATTTCCAAGATCTATGTAATATCAAAAACATACTTCCAACTCATATATTTAAAATGGTTGGGAAGGAGCATTGCTATAACATAAAACAAATCAAAGATATGTCGAACTGACATCATATGGCTGTTTTCCAGAATACTACGTAATTATTTATTATCAAGAGATTACGATGTAATTATAATATTATATGGCTTCTATCATCCTCCACTACATGCTTCATACTGCAAAAGTAACGTCATCCACTCAAAATTAGAGTAGATTGTTTCTTACCCTTCTCCTAAGTCGTCTTAATGTTCTCACCAACATGTCAGGATCACGATGAATTCCCACCCAGGTACCATTGACAAAGATCTTTGTAGCTTGTGGAATAACGGCAGGAGAAATTTCCTAGATTTACAGGAAAAGCAATGCTGAGCCCAGGAAGACCATGTCATCATCATACTTAATATAGTAAAGATAACACCGCATAATTAAGCTGAACCACAAACATCCTGACACACTGAGATCTTGCTCACCTCAAAGTTCTCAGTACCCCACTCTTCCAAAAACTCCAAAATTGGATATGCTGCTGAACCAACTGTAATATAAACCATTAAAGCTAGATTCTTCACCAGCCCACATGCCTAATCAGACCATAAGGATGAATCAGTCCCTGAAGAATCGTATTACTATTTGCATTATATGGTTGTTTATTTGGGGTGGGATAAAGGGAGGGGCTGATCCAGCCAGGATCACATCCTGGCATAACAGCAGCTCCTCAGGAAAGCAGTCACTTACTTGACCCTCTGGTGTTTCTGCAGGACACATCATTCCCCATTGTGAATTATGCAATTGCCTAGGTTTGGCCAGTTTCCCTGGTAAACAAACACAAAAAATCTAAGTAACAACGAAAAAAATAAGAAGGCAGCTGAACTGGTAATAACTAACTACAAATATAATAGAGAGGAGTAAGATTCCATGTTAGTGAATTTTTATTGATGGGTATGATAATGAATATAAAGGGGTGGGTAGAGTGGCATTGAGCTTTCTGTTTACCACCAACCTGCAACTCAACACTTAGCCTT
This sequence comes from Withania somnifera, assembly GCA_039654485.1. NCBI lineage: Eukaryota > Viridiplantae > Streptophyta > Magnoliopsida > Solanales > Solanaceae > Withania > Withania somnifera. Next base: position 13,539,760 of record JBDJHY010000049.1, on the reverse strand, counting down.
TCCAAATAAACCCACTACTGATCCCAAGTTCCTTACACCCCCATTATGACTTCTCCATTTGCTTTATTGTGTTCTTTGAGACATTAATGGAACATGATTTAAACAAACCCCTACTAGTATAAGATTATGTCCCAAATGATTGATCAAGTGGGAAGTGAACTTACATCAAAATACTATCAGAAAGTAGAACCACATATTTCATAGGCAAAAAGGTGGTATAGAGGAGAGAAATCAATTACCTTCTCGTCCTATAGGGGAATTCAACCTTCGCAAGTGAGACAAAGTAGAGGCATAAGTCAGACGATTCAGCACCTGGAACATATCAACAGACAAAATTATTTATCCGAGCAGAATGTTAATCAGATACTATTGTCAACCGACTAAATGGCTAGCTGACCTGTGAAACACCAGCTCTTGTACCCGCTGCATTAGCTTGCCCCCAGTTTCCAGTAGCAAGAGAGTATTTCAGCCCACTGGTAATGGTTTTAGCTTTGATTGCAAATTGAAGATTTACATCTTTCCCATTGTCAACACACTGAAGGACCCACAAACAATAAGAACAGTCCGCACAAACAAAATATTCACCCAGTGACGGCATAAACAGAAGGTCTGTGCATTTACCTTTTGCACATATCCTCTAACATCCCTTGTCAACTTTCTAAAGAGCTGCATCAAAAGACGGAACATAAGAAAGAGAGATAAGAAACGATGTGCATAACAGAGTAAAATAAATGATATAAGAACAAACCTACCATCCGAAACAGCCCACCAAGCAAAGGACCAGCAAGATCCAGTCTCTTATTTCCATAATGATCCCTATCATCCTCTGCTCTTCGGCCAAGAGCACATAACAGAAGCCGGTGGATAATATACCTGAAATGAGTAGGTTCAGGATCCTGAGAAACACGCTCACTGCTAACTAAAATGAAGGGGGAAATAACTAATGCATCATTTCTTTAAAAAAATGGATATACAGATAGAGGATGCCCTACCCAAAATAATAAGCTTTCTTTGTTTCACAATACTCCCCAATCCCAACATGAGGAAGCATTTCTTTCTGAAGAATCTCTTTGGCATACCTGCAGAATATTGATTGACAGCATTTATTCACATGCTTCAAAAAGTCACAAGAACAGCTAGATGTTTAAGCAACTTCAGTACACATACTTTATCCTCTTTTCCCTTGTAACACCAACTGTAGCCCCTCTCTTTCCGATGTAGTCAAGAGCAACCTAACAAAATCAAATAATTAAAGTATGAACTCAAAGAAGAGAACAGCATCAACAACAATCGAGACATCCCATCGTCAAATAAGCTTTCTATTTTAACAACATCATCAAAGAAAAGAAAGAGCTTGGATAGGTCAGTTGGAAGAACCATAAGCACCAATAGAAGTACCTGTTGGTTTTGTATAACAAAAGCTTCTTCCAATGACAGACGTAACAACTTCATCATTTGAGTATCATTGAAATCATAACAAATATGTTCCAATATATCCTTATCAGCAACAAAACCTAGAGCTCGAAACACGATAATAATAGGAATCTCTGTACGGATATACGGAAGTGTCGCCCGAATGTATTGGCCCGAGGAACCCTGCAGTATTAACAGCAACAGAGAACAAGTACATTTATAAGTTTGATACATTGAAACATATAACAATTAAAGAGGAATGAAATTGCTTGTATCAGGCAGTGCTCGTTACCCCTTTTGCACTAGTCCTTGAGAGCATCCGCACGAACATAGTACTTGGCGGGCGGCTTTGAGATTCTGCCATTGACCTGACTTCCGCCACGAAGGCATACTTGTTAGGTTGCCTCTTCTTAAAGACGTACACATGGTTCGTGCTCATCTTCTCCTGAGCAATTAGGACCTTTTCACTTCCATTTATAATGAAGTACCCGCCTTGATCTAACGGACATTCTCCAAGCTCAGTTAGATCTTTCTCAGAATTTTGATATAATGTGCAGTAACTTGATCGCAGCATTATAGGAACCTGTAAGTGAAGATGGACTAAGTTTCATCATCAATGACAATGTCAACAAACCTCGTGTCGTGTCAAATACAGATCCAAAGCTACAGTATATTCACCTTTCCAATAAAGACTTTTGTGAAGTCCTGAGTTTCAGTAACTTCTTCACCATCATGCCCTTTCTTTATGACTCTCTTCGTCACGTCAACGTATAAAGGCGCGGAATATGTCAGGTTCCTCAACCTTGCAGCCTTTGGAAATAAGGTAGCAGTTTCACCATCTGACTCTGTCATCATTGGCTTACTCAAATAAATCTGACCAAAATTGATTTTGTAGATAGTCTGCACAAAGAAGAAGGATTAACAAAGACAAACTGTAGTCTTCGTATATAACGGCATAAGAGAGAGAACTGTATTGCATGGTGTGGACAGACTTATTTGTTTACTAGCAGAGGATATATTGAATTTAGGTTACAGATCACAACTTTTACCACCATTGTTTGCTACTACCTTAGTACAGCATTTACCTTATCTCAAACAGGAAAACATTCACTCAGTGTCAAGAAGTCAGGAGTTAATGAACCGCATCCGACCAAGTACAATAAGCTTTATTAGTTAATTTTTGATGATTCTGTTGTAGAATTGAATTTAACCTGGGGGAAATGGATTACTAATCCCACTAAACCATAACATAACAGATATATTGGACAAATTGCCACGTCAAAATTTTGCTACTTGACCAGCATTCCAATGACGTTTCTGAAACAATACACAAATAAATAAACAGTGCTGCACATGACTTATCCTGCCAAATAGGAACCCTAATCACACTTCATTTTATGTAATTCCAATTGAGTATATTACCTACACATTTTAAAGACCTGAAAGCCCAGTAACTTGAAGAAGTAATAGCTACTCTCAGAATCTTTTACCGATTTCACAAAACCAAGCAGGTGTCATACAGGAAAACAGCTAACTCTCATTAAACAATTAAAATTTGAATGCTTAAAAGCTACTCAACACGGTTCTTTCTCCAGGTATTGAGTTAATTATAAAACTTACAGTAGCTATGCTTCGATTTCTAACCATACTGAAATAGAACAAGCATTTCTAAAAATGTTTTCCTTAAAACACTAAGTTTTCAGTATAACCTCACCCTACCTCCATTCCCCACAAATGGAGAAGAAAATGACCACCCAATCCCAATATAATGCAATAGCGCTGAACAGCATGCCCACAAAAGCAGCACATAACTCAAACTGTCGCTATTAGATTGCTCCCCTCCACTGTGTGCCAATCAGTGCACATACTAATTCTGAGACTACTTCATACGAGACCAAGTTAAGAGTTCTAGTATAACCAAAAGAAGTGCGCTTCACTAACTCACTAAGATAATCCCATCTATCATTAATGTGTTCCAAGCATCCCAGTCTCAACATGACACAATGTTAAAAAAACCAAATGCAAGTAATAGCACAAATGCTCCAAATTGTAAATAGTTAAACAACACTTTGCTAGCTTGTTAGAAAGAATGCAATGGTTCATACCACAAAATTCAACTGCAACTAGCCTCACCAACATAAATCGCAGAGTTCAAATTCAATACCATAATCAACCTTGATAAAGACTTTTAAACTTCCTGAAAATCGTGCAAAATAAGTGTTGTCCTGGTTCTAACTCGTTTGAGCAAACCCCGCTAAAACCCTAATCCCTTAGTGAGTTGAACCACCACTGTCATAATCCAATAAAAAAACAGTGAGAACAGCTTACAAAATCCAACCATGTTCTTCTACTTCTTTGACACAAGTTTTTCGACTATCCTATTATTTTGTTGTTTATTACTGTCCTATTATTATTACTATCAGTTATTTCCGATACATCAGTTACTTCTTTTCTTGAACTGCTCTGGACCATTTTTTCGTTGAGCTGAGAGTTTATTGGAAAAAACCTCCCTACCTTTGAATTTGAATTTGAATTGGAGGATGTGTACACTCTACCTTCCCCAAATCCACTAAGGGATCATTTAGAATGAGCTATAAGGGATAACTAATCCCGGGATTAATTTTAGGATGGGCATGTTTGATCAGGATAAAATGCCCTAACTTGGTCCACAACCAAACGACCCCTTAGTAGAAAGCTCTGCATACATCTACAGGATTATAGTGGGTATGTTGTTGTTATTTCATATACTGGTTGGTCTTCTCTACGTATTATATCTTTTTTCAATTTTGATCAGTTAGTTCAGTAGATTCCTCCAACAAAAACCCTATAAAGAAGTCGCTGAACCAACACATACAATTCCAGCAAACATGAATGACCAAAATCCAAAATTAAACAAGATAAAACTCCTGTAAGCACTGTATTATTACTCCGTTCAATAATTGCAGTTCCGCATCCCTGTATTACTGAGTTGAAAGTTGGAAAAACGGACCTCAGCAAAGTCAGATTGGTGACCGGGGTTATGCTGTGATTCAGGACGGATCTCAATATCAGCCGATTCATCAACAATTTCTTGCATAGTGTTTTGAATAAACTCATCAAAGGAATCGAGTTGTTGACGAACAAGACCTTTCTCTTCAAAGTAAGCACTAATTACAGCCCAAGCATCTTCTTGTGTTATCTCCTCATCATCCATATCATATTGTGGTTCATATTCTTCTTCCTCCATGTCCATTCTGTCTGATTCAACTGTTTTCTCTTCCCTTTTTTTCAGTATCGTTCGGTTTTTACAGTTCAATGGATTCAAAAAGCCCTAAAAAAATGTGCGTTAGTTCAGAGACTGATTTCCTCGCAGAGTCCAACGGGAAGAGAGGCGAGACAAGGAGGAATGACCGGAAACACTGCTTTTATATTTGCTCTCTAGTCCTTGGAGGAGAAATAGGTCAAACCCTCATAAGGGAACCGCCCTCTTTTTTTTTTTTCTATAAATTAAAATCTAATAACAAAAATACAATTTAGTTTTTAAAACAAATATCTTTATCTTCCAAAAGTAAAAATAGAATTATAAGATTATATTAAATATGGAAAAAGGAAATAAGATTGCCAATTTACCAACTAATTGAAAAAGAAAAATTACTTTTAAAATATTTTATTGAAAATAAATTTGGGTATTTGTAGTTAGAAGTTGCATACATATTTATCCCTAGTTACTATCCTCATCTTAAAATAATTTATTGTGCTTTTCATTCAATTTTCTTAGTCGAATATTTTACTTTATTGTACCACGATTAAAATATTTATTATCTTCAAAAATAATTGTTTTTTAGAGTAAAATGAGAAAATAATAATTTTGTTTTGAACAAGTATTTTGATATAAATATTTTTAATAACAATAACTATTTTGAATCACAGGAAGTAATTCCAAAAAAAAAAAATCATAAAGGGAAATATAACGCATAATTATCACTTCCTTTTATTTATTCATCTTAGTCATTCTTACAATTTGATCTACAGTAGCTACTAAAGTAATAAATTTAGATTTTCAAAATATACATAGTATGTGGAATTTAGTAAACCAATTATTTAGTAAAAACTTTATCAAGAAAAGTGCAAAGTCAATACTCCAGTTGTAAAAGAAAATGGGATGTAATTTCCTGAATTAGATTGAGGATCTATTTATTCGAATAATATTAAGGGCCCAAAGTAGAAAGGGCAAATTTGATCACTTTCCCGCTTAAAACTTTATAGGAAAAATTACTTAAAATCCAACTCTATAATTAATTAATATTATATTATTTGTAAAAGATATATAATGAATTAATATTAAAATCTAAACGGGTATGATTATCTAAGTTGCCCAATTTTATACTAATGAAATATGGTTAGAAAATTAGGCTACTTAAACTCAATGTTATAGCTTTAGCAACAGGGAAGACGGGCTTGATGGGCCTACACAGTTTGCATTCTCAGATTGGGCCAAGGGTTCACGTTCAACCAAATGGTACTTGCTTGGTTGATCCCTAACTACTAAGAAGAGATTAAGCATAAACTTACACATTTTTTATCTTCAATTATAATTTATTTAAATGATCCGATCTAACATGTATGTTAAGAGTCAATATGATTGGCACTAAGGCTATTTTAAGCATTTTATTATTTCAACAGTAAATGTATAATCCATAACAGAATCCTCCGCAGTTATATTGTCTATAGAGATTTGTTTAGGATATATTTTAGACAAAAAATTTGAAGGAACCCTAGATTTGGCAAACTATGAATTAGACACTTTAATAATGCCTTCTTTAAGTCTTAACCAAGCCTCGTGTAGCTTTTCTCCATGCCTTTTTTTCTGAAATTTGTAATATCAATATATCATCCCTCAATTTGATCATCCTTGAAGGGGGAAAGAACCTCTTAAAAAATACAGCTGCTAACTTATTCCAAGAGGTGATTGAATTTGGGCAATCTGGGCAAGCCAAGCGGCTGCATTATCAGTAAGTAAGAATGGAAAGAGTTGAAGGCAAATCGACTCTTGCGAGGTATTGGCAATATTAAATGATGAACACACCTCAACTAAATAT
>JBDJHY010000049.1:13511111-13533169 GCA_039654485.1 Withania somnifera | reverse complement strand
GGGTTTACAATAACTACACTTTGAACTATAACATGAGACATGAAAACTATAGCAATTATTCATAAGAATTCATGAAAAATAAAAGTTAGTTCAGGGCAACTTATATAGGCTCATAAGAAACATAATAATCCTGTAATTCATGCTTGAAACATCAAGAATATAACGAAGAACACAAGTTATAAACTTAAAACAATTATAAACCTGAAGTAATAAAACCTAACCCTTAACACTTGCAATTTATATATTTAAAACTAATTTTGCCATGGGGATGGAAGGAGTCCACCATTGAATAACATGCGTACCTGAAGAGGAGAAAATTCCAACGAATTTGTGAGAGTAGGCCCTTGGAACTTGTAACCATAATTGGACTTGAAGAAACTTAACGTGATTTTTCTTTTCTCTGATTTCCTTATGAATTGGAATAACATGTGTAGAGAATAAATAAAATTCTCTTAAGTGTTGCTTAAATTTGACCCTAATACTAGTTAAAATGATGCAGTTTAGTCATCTAGTGGATACGAAAATTACCCAAACGCCCTTGGGTTAAATATTAGAAAAACGAAAGTTTGCACTACCTTCAAATAGCCTCACGACGTGAGGCAACACAAATTTTCCAACCTCACATCGTGAGGTTATTGAAGAGGTCAACCAGTGATTTCCTTAAATTGCTGCACGACGTGAGCCTAGTAAAAATCCTATAACTTTTTACTCGAGCCTCGAAATGACACGCGGTTTGTTGCACTGGAAACTAAACTTAGAGATATTTTTGTGGATAGGTTATGAGTTATATAAATCCTTATATATTAGGATATATGATTATTTAAAGTTGACCCATGCATGAAACATTACAAAAACTACAACGGTAGAAGAACTTTGGACTTAACTTAGTGCTAGGAGTTTCTTATGAGCTTAAATCATGTCAAACACTAATTACACACTTTATTAAGGATTTTATAACCTAGGATCAAGTGGAAATTTATAGGACCCGAACTTAAGCACGTACAAAGAACGTTTCAAATTCTAGTTTAAAATTTCGGGTATTACTATTAGGCAAGGTGGAAGGGACCTCCATGGACCAGATGATCAGAAAATGAAGGTTGAGATTGTTCAAAGATGTGAAGAGAAGGTGCGGGGATGTGCAAATGAGGAGATGCGTCAGAGATTGGTTGTCGAAAGAATTAAAAGAGGTAAGAGTAGACCGAAGAAGAACTAGTGGGAAGTGATTATCTAGGAGATGGCACAGACTTGGCTGACTAAGACCATGATTTTAGATACGAAGGTACGGAGGTCAAAAATTTTGGTAGAAGATTATTATGCAATAGACTTTTTGCAGGAGAAGAAAGGGGCTAGCCTCGTCCCTTCGTCTTCTCACTTTTAGTAGTATTAATTAGTTATTACATAGTTTTTTATTCTTCATTGTATATTACTATTTATTGCGGTGCTTGTTTTGTATCTTTCTATTTATCGTCTAATTTCTTTTCATAATTTTTTTGTCGGATACTTTTCTTTTGACCTGAGGAATTAATAAAAAATAATCTTTCTAATCAAATGTAATGGTAACATTTGCACGAATCTTGATCAATTCAGACTTCACTTGTGGATTTATATTAAATATATTCTTATTGTTATTGTGTATTTAATGAAACAAACTAAAAGAAAAAAGTGTATATATAACTGTCTTTTAAGTGGCTTGAAAATGTGTATATATATATATATATATATATATATATATACAAGTGCTTCATAAATTTGTATTAGACCGGTAGAAGAGTACAAAGGTGAGAAAATGAGCATAACCACAACACGGCATAGCATGGGAGCAGCAGTTGGAACAGTGAGAGCAATTGACATAGTTGTGAATGGATTGAACAAAGGGTGTCCAGTGACAGCTTTTTTATTCGCAAGTTCACGAGTGGGAGATTCAAATTTCAGAAATGCATTTTCGGATTTTACGGGTGCACAATGTCCTTGACATCTTTCCAAATAGATTATTCAGAAATCGAAGAGGAACTAGACATCGATACCACAAAATCTCACTATTTAAAAGTACCTGGAGATGTAAGAAGTTGGCATAGCTTGGAATCTCAAATGCATGGAGTTACTGGATTTCAAGGGGCTAAAGGTGGATTTAAGCTTGAAGTAGGATGTGATGTTTCACTCCTTAATTAATATTTAGATGCATTGAAAGATGAATATTGTGTATCAGCTTCTTGGTGGGTTGAGAAGAATAATGGAATGGTCCAACTGGATGATGGGTCCTGGAATTTGATGGATCATGAGGATGACAATGATTCTGTTCATACATAGATGGAGTTCTCTCTCTCTCTGTCTCTCATTTCTCTCTGTGTTTCTTATTTTCGACAGGTACGTCGGTCATGAGTTTTACATTACAAAGAGTATGAATTATAATTCAAGAATTTGGCCTCAAATTTCTCAGATGAGCATTATATTTCCTCATCGTGGCGTGGATATTATAATTCACCCCTCTTGTTTCCTTCTTTCTTCTCTATATGTCCACTGATTCTCATTGCTTTCAAGGTAGATAAACCAACATGCATGATTCCTAAATTAATGAACATATAATATGAAGAATATGATCACATAAAATGTACACAAAGCATGTAAAAATTCAATATATTATTCACTGATTTGAGAAACAAATAAAATGGACTGAAAATAAATTGTTAAATGCGTAGTGAACTTGATTAGACACATTCTTGATGTCCAGTTATATCTCAAGTTATCTTGAAATTGCCATAAGCTTGATTATAATGTGGTTATCCACTAATGTAGGAGTTTTTAAATTTAGATTATGTAGGGCTTTTATATGATTGTACTCTTTTTTGGAAGGTGTTTTTGGGTGGTGGGTTGTTGGGCTGAGGGTTTGGGTAAAGGGTGTTGGGGTGGGAGTGGGGCTAGGAGTAAGGGTAGGGGGTATGGTAAGAATCTTATCTAAAAGAACTTCTGAAAAAAATTTAAAGAAACATTAGGAAAGGCACGGGAAAAGGCGAGGGGGCGGGGGAGGTAGGGTGGGTTGCAGGTCAGGGTATGAGATGATGCTTAAAATTTTTTATTTTTTTTATTTTAAGACGAAAAGTTGAAATGTGAGGTTAAAAGAAAATTTTACAAAAGTTGAAAATAGTTTATTTTTTAAAAAATTTAAAAAAATAACTTAATTTAAAAAATATTTTTCACTACAATTAAGCCAAAACAAATATGAAAAAAATTTCAAAATATTTTTGTTTGTACCAAACACACTCTTTATCTAAAAAGTTAACATTTTTTTCAAATGGTATTAAAAGAGTCACCTTTACCAACTATATATGCTAAAGTCATTATAAACTTCATTTTATGCACCATTAAAGTTGTTAACTATAGATACTGTATTATTTGTATTTTTTTTTTTTTTTGTATTATACTTTATACACCTAAATTTGCATTTTCAGTGTTATAAATTAAACAGCCAAAAGAAAATTACAGAAGAAAATTTTGACCCACATTTTCAAAGCTGCTCAATACAATTGAGAGTTTGGGTAAAATTTAATGGAGTAGAAGTGAACGAAAAAAGTATTAGTTAAAGATAATTTAGTAAATTATACATCATACTTATTTGTTCTTTATTAATGAAATGTTTTTTTATTTAAGTAAGCCTTATTTTGGTAATATACATTAAATAGCTATAAAAGCCCTTAACAATTGGAATATTTGTGTGAGCCCTTGTTTACTACCAATAGCTTGAAATTTGTCTGATCGGGGTTGCGGCTCACAAAATTGAACCGCATAATTCAAGGCACAAAAGAAATAGTAGAAAAAATTGAGTTTTTTTTAGCAATTAAAAAGGACAGTCCGATGCATTAATCTTTCGCTATGTGTGGAGTTCGAAAAAAAATCCAACCACAAGAATTTATTTTTACGCAGCCTTACCTTGTAATTAAATAATATTATTTTATTTTAAGTTTTATAAGGTATAAGAGGCTGCAGCATACAGAAAACTTTAAATACCTATAACATCTTTATGATAGTTGATTTAACTCTAAAAATAAATGTGACAATTATAATAAAGAGTTTGATTTTTATGAACATCAAAGAAAAAATACAATCCTAAAAAAGTATAACTGTAGAAGCTGATGATTCAGATATTAAGATAGAATCCTAGGATACCCTTGACTGTAATTAAACTAAGAGTTCAAGTGTGTGAACATAAATTAATTTATAAACTAAATAGTCGAATAGTCTGGGGCCGTTATTATCCTCTTGGAAGTATAGACCTAATACAATATCTTCTCTTTTCACTACATAAAGAGTCTCCTTGTTTGAGTTAAAAAACTAAGGGTATTTGGGTAATGGAAAGGTCATTTTTTGAAGCAAACTTTAACGAAGGGTATAACACTAAAAGTTCAGGATTATTTTATAAAATCTTGCTTACATATATTCTTTGTCCATTCCCCATAATTTGTAATTATACAATAACTTATTGTTGGTCAATTCCGCGATATTACGGCATCACGTCATGAAGCGGCTTTGTAATGTTTACATTAATAAGTTGGACTTTTAGCTTATATATATTTTAGTAATTAGTGTAACAAGTTACAATATCAAGATTCGGATACAAGGATTTATAGCTTCTCTTAATTCAGATTCCATCAACGTCAAAATCGATAATATGAGGTTTTTCAGTTTTTTTTTTTATATGGGTAAGTATCTATAACATGTGGGATTTCTAATTAAAAAGAAAAATTATCTACTATAATAAATAAAAGTAATCGGATAGTGTAAAAAGAAAATTTTCACAGCAAAGAAAAGAAGGAAAAGCATGTTAATTGTCCACGTTAGTAACAAAAATGGGAGGCGCCGTACATAGATATTAGTTAACTAATTGGTAGTTCAACTACAAGTTGTAGCCTTTTCTCTACGCATCAACACAAGACTATGAAACTTTGCTTATTATGAAGATTTTATAAATAGTCTTCTTCCTGCCTACAATTAGATAACACTTATATATTGGTAGATAGAGTCTAATGATTTTTTGGCCAAGTGTGCCACTACAGGCACAAATCTTCCATGAAATTAAAAGGGTTAATCCATTGGATCTTTGTTACTACTGGCACTATAAATAAATGGCATGATTTTATTTGTTCACTTATTAGGTAACCAAGAACATGACCCTTTGCCCCTAAAGAAGATAGTTTACCACCCGCTTATCTGCCTTTTCCTAACACACAAAATCTCTCTCTTTATTATTCTACCTCTCTTGATCACTTTCTTTAATTCCCTATTCACTTGCATTGTTTTTCACGTTAAAAGCTAGTGTTTGATTTTGTTAATTGATCTCTATCACTTTTCTATTCCTAATGACTTTTGCAAATAGGATCATCATATTTCTGCTTAGGCTTTTAGCCTTGGGGGCTAGTGTTGCAGCCACCATTATCATGGTCACTAGCCATGACTCTGCTCAAGTCTTGGGCATGACCTTTGAAGCCAAATTTGCCAACACACCAACATTCAAGTAAGTCCATCATAATCTTCAATACTTTTAACATGATTGCTCTAATTTCCAATAACGAACTTCAAAATATAAATAGTAAGCACAAGAAGAGGTCAAGGAGATTCAACATATATTATTATTATATACATCATAATTTTTCAATAGAGGAAATTTAAATAAATACCTTGCGCTCCCCTAGCTCCTCGCCCCCTTTTTTCTAGGTACTATGTACCATCATCTCATGTGTCCTATTGACTGCCACACAATAATGACAACTAATCCAACCACTTCAGAGTGTATGCACAAAAGAATATATATATATTTTTCCAAAATCATTTCTTTCTAACTTAAAAGTTCATAATATCTAAATTCATAAAGTTATTGATGATGTTTCAGGTACTTCGTTGGAGTGAATATACTAGCAAGTGGCTATTCCCTCATAGTTCTCTTTTTCCCTACCAAGAACTTGCTGGGACGCATTCTGCTTATTACAGATATAGTATGTAATCTCTTTTCTTGAGATAATTTTACATTTATTTTAGTGATTAAAATTGACTTCAACTCTTCTTAATTTTGGATTAGATTATGACATTGCTTCTGGATTCAAGCATATCAGCATGTTTGGCAATAGCTCAAGTGGGGAAAAAGGGGAACACTCATGCAGGTTGGCTACCAATTTGTGGCCAAGTTCCAAAATTCTGTAACCGTGTTTCTGGATCTCTTATTGCTGGATTTGCAGCCTCTATACTCTATTTCCTTCTTATTCTTTTCTCTTTTCACAATGTTCTTAATCTTTACAAACTCAAAGCTTAGACTTCTATTATATCCTCCTCCTTCGATGGAGATTTTACTTGTAATCCTTCTCGCCTTTTATTTTTATCACCGTTGTACTCATTTATGTGTCTACAAATGACTGCTATAAAATGTTATAGTATGAAAAGAGGATTTCAAGACATCTTTTTCGCATTTTGTATGATTATCTGTTGCAACTCTTTGCTGGTCAAGATTTGTTTCACGTTTTAATCTTTTCTAGATGATAAAATCAAGAATATAAGTCGTTTATTAAATTGTTAGAGTAGGTTATCTAATTCTTGCTGTTATTTCTGGTTCACACCAACAAAGATGTAATGGATTCTTTTTTAAACACAAATAGCATATTATAACTTGAATACTTTCTTAATTTGTACGTTTCAAATGAACCAACCTTCAAAAGATTTTTTTTTTCCATAAAGAAGTTCTGTACTAAAATATGTCCAAGTACTTGGATTAATCTTAAGTACTTTCACATTACGATAGGCCTAAAATCAACCACAACACTGTCTTTGCAGATCATGAAAAAGGAGCAGGAGCAACAAAGAGTTTCTAGTCATGATTTCTCCATTGCCATCGTGTCATAGCAACCTATTTGTTCATCTGTTTTTGGTGAAAAACTTTATGTTTAAAATGAAACTTTAAGAAATAGTCTCAGTTTCAATTTGACTTGCTGAGGAATGCTACATAAGAACATAAATCTGTAACATAAGAACAACCTAAATTTCATTCTGGAAGAACTGATGAACACTGCATTTCCAATCAACTTCTTAGTTGTTAAATCACAAGAATATGCTACAAATTTTTTCTCTTCTTAACCTATAATGCTATTCTAAGTAAATTTAGAGTTTTCAATAGAGTCAAGAATAGAGGCTGGAGAATACATATATGTAATTTTCACAGTGATGGAAGAACGTTTTAATAAATTTCATGGTGATGGAAGCAAGTTTACACCAGCAACGTTTAACATCCTTACAATGCCTTAGTCAGCCGTCATATCTAAAGGGTTATTTTAATATTTATGTGCCTGAAATATCTTACGTTTAACTTAATAACTTAATGTAACACTCCTTCTGTCCATCTTTACTTGTCCACTACACTAAAAATAGATATTCAACAATACTTGTTCAGTTTAAAAAATCAATGGATAATTTACCCATTTCTATCCATTTTACCCTTACTATTAAATACTATTCATTCTTGAGTGAATTTTTCCTAAAACATTAAATTTATCATATTCAAAGGATGATATAGTAAATTACCCCCTAATTATTTATTGTTTCTTGAGATATGTTCTAAGTCAATAGTGAACAACTATTGTTGGAGGGAGGGAGTAGAAGATTTTTGGGGATGAAGTATGCTTTAAAATATTATGACATACCTTTCTGGTCCTAGTCCAAGCGCTGTGCAGATCAATGCTCGTAAAATAGATTTGTGTGTCACAACCAAAAAGTGCTCTCCCTGATGAACAGCAAACTAACTATATCACTGTATTTTGTTGCAAGAAATATCCAATTAAGCAGTATAAAGAACCTACTGGTGTCAATAAAATTTCTTTCCATGCTTCATGAGCTCTTCCCCACAGTTTTTGAAGAGGGTATACACCATCTACACAAAAATTAGATGGATCTTCTCTCCAACTTGTATACTCATTTGGGTATATGCGCTTGGCATCCTCTGCCTCCAAACACTAAACATCATTTAGGAAACTACTAATGCTTTTGAGTAATCTAAATGGACCCAAAAGCTAAATTGATGATGTCTTCGTGTTGTTACAATATTGAGGTTATAGTGACGGAAAAAAGGTAATATACTAAGATCACATTATTTCAGCAGAGAATGAAGCAGACCATTTTTCATGCCTTCAAGAACAAATAGATGTGCCTCCTTCAGGGAATCAAGAAAAACTAGAGGCTCTTCCTTTCCTTCCCATATGATTTCAGCAGTCGTCTGCAGAAGACATTGCTGCTATCACTTAATAACTGCATATTTAGTAAGGAAAAGATAATCACACAACATCATATTCCAACCTTGGCGCGTAATATCAGACTAGAGAAACATTGGTCAAAGTGCATAACTGACTAGGCCGTCTTGCACCTTTCTGCTTGCATTGCTCCTTTTTCAGAAAGTACAGAGAAGTTTGAGCTTCCCTACATGTACACCCAACTTGGTTAGTAGCTATGCGACATCCCAAGTCGCAAATAAAAAGAGTATGCCAGATGTGAGTTCGTTACTACAACAACCAGGATTAACTATTTGAGCCATGCTAGGACTCGATCCATTGGCTGAGAAAGAATGAAAATAAGTTATTATGCAAGTGGACGGAATCAAGTCCTAATAAATGGTATTAGAGATGGAAGAAACCAGGCGGAATTATGGGAGTCAAGTCCCATCTGGAGTTAAGTACTACAGTGTTTAGGCAAATAGGGGTTGATCAGAAGAGTGGGAGCCAAGCCCATGCAGGACTAAGTGCTACACTATGTGAAGTCGGACTTGCCTCTAGAATCTTGAAACAGGCCTGAGAGGATGTCAATGCCTCAAGGGGGAGAATGCTATATCCTATCCCACATCAGATCAGTAGACTTAAGTTGAATTATAAGCCTTAACGTACTCCACCGTTAACACTTTGGTTCTAATTTCTAGATTAAAGGAGGAGGGGTGACACTTTGGTGAGTGAAGACAGAATTCAATAGATTGTTCCTCCAATGATTGGATTTAGATTGTAACAGAGGCAGAAACTGAAAAAAGACACTAACAGAGTCTTAAAGCATTAATATGAGCGATAGTTTATCAATCAGGAATCAGGATGGCACTGAACAAGTTCGAAACAAAATCTTGTATTATGGAGTATCTTGTTTTTGATGTGCCTAAAAGAGAAGGTTATTAATGACATTAATAAGATGTTGAACTGACAACAGAATCAGAGATGAAATAATCAATGGATACTATAGTTTGCTCAAATGCATTTTAAAGTTTGTCTACCTGGAATAAACACTGTCAAGTATTACAGAAGTTATGTTGGAGTTGAGGCAGAATTCAGATAACTCTTGTCTTTGCAAAAAGAAAAATGTAATGCTCCGTAAGTCTCTCATCAGTGATGAAAGATGACTTTGAAGCCCTTAACAAGGCATGTGTGCTAAAAATGATGCTAATAAAAACTCAAGTGTTTGCAGATCAAACTAGCGACACCATGCTTGTTCCAATGCCTCCATGCTTTGTACATAACATCATAGCCTTGCACCAGAAATTTGTTGCATTTCTTGGCTGTCCTAAATTGAGTTTCCGATTCTTATTCAGAACGATTACATAGACGAAAACTAAAACCATGTAACGTTAATTTTAAGAATGAAACGTGAAGATTGGGTGCATTAGAATGTTCAACCACATTGCTTCAATAAACACAAATGCCCTTGTCAGCAATATATGATTTTCAATGACAATTTATGAAAGGACCCTGGCATGGCTAGATTTCCTTGCAAGGACTCGGCTACTGAAAATTAGGATTCTGGCTTTCATAATCGGGACAATAGCAATCTTTTCTGTACCTCCATTATACATGTCTATAGAATAACTAGGGAGTACAGGAAAGAGCACAATCAAGGAATTAGAAACTCTCTTGTTAGAAAAGAATGTGGAAGAAAACAAAATGAGAAGATGAAATAGACCTGAACTCTACTTTCTTCATTCCAAGTACTGAGACCATGCCGTACAATAGTAACTTTCTTCGGTGAAGCTAACACCCTTTTAGTAAGAGAATTTGTGGCTTTTTCAAAATCAAATGCTCCACCAGTCAAAGGAGTATCATTCATAAGTCTTTCTGCTTAAGATCCATGTTAAGAGTTAATTGGTGCTAGCAACAGGATTCAATGCCAATGTCATAAACAAGTACTAGACTAGGTACATTATGAAAAAGCATAGCACGAAGTCAGAGATTTAACAAGAAAATTGAAAAGACTAACAATGAAGGATCTGACACCTCTCTATTGAACATTCCCTCTTTAAGTTTCAAAAAATCCAGATTAAATTAAGTAAATAAGCCCAGCAATGCATTATTAGCACTAAGTAAGTTCTTTAACTAGAACCTAAATTTTTCAACTCATGTACCTAACATGGATCAACTAATTGTTCCATTAGATACCGTAAGCTATCAAAAGGTACAAGCTAATACAGCGTAATAATAACATTGTTTACCTTTACTTGATAGCCTTAAATTAGTATAATAATCATGAGGAAGATGTTAGATGCAGACACATACAGCACATTCTATTGTTATCAAGAATCTGTTTTTATTCTTTAAGAGGATTCTTGTTTTTGCTAGTACACAGTAACAAAGCAGTTTCGGTAGAATCTGAAAGATCACCTGTTGTAACTGGTAAACCAGGACTAGAAGTTGAGCAACGAATAACACAATTAATGCCAGAGGTAGCAGGATGTTTAGGATGTGCGAAATTATTGAAAGGGAAAGAGAGATAAGAGGTCGTAAGAATAGCCCCGGAAATCATCTTCTTGATTTTCAGAACACTAGTTAACAAGTTAGCTTTGTTATTTCAAGATTGTTTTTTTGCAGCAGCTCTGTTTTTCCATGAATTTAGAGGGCCTTTTAGCTAAAAATGAATGATACTGACAGGTGTAACTTGTCGTGGGAATTTGATTGGCTTTGGCTTTGCTATTATATGGAATTGTGGATATACTTACAAGATTCTTGAACCATCCTTCTCTTTTTCTTTTTATAGTATAAAAATTGTATTTTTACTTGTAGTTTAGTTTAAAAAAATGCAACTTTTTCTTTGGGGTCGTGAGGGAGAGGTTGAACATTCCATATTTTAATAAAATGCTTGGCATAATTGATAATTTTATTGCCATGTAATTAGAATTATATATTTAAATTAAAAAAATTCTTGCAGAAATATATCATAAGATTGTATACTAGATTATTATGATTTGTTCAACTCCCTAGGTAGCAAGAGCAGATTGTCCTAATACCTTTGATTGATCTAGTTTTACAAAATAATCAGTAACTGCATATATCTTGTATGTATAACCCATAATTATGTTTAATTATTTTTAAAATAGCAAAGTACTAAAAGAAGAAAGTGAGATTATTTTTTTAAAAAGAAAAAAAATTTATTCCTGTATTACTCTTGCTAAATAAAGAAAGTAGCTTATTTGTAGGTAATTAATTGAACGTAACTATATTTGCTATTAATTACCATGTTGGTGGACATGTTGCAGCGCATGACATGTTTTTTCTTTACAACAATGATAAAAATGCTTAGTTACTAAGTCTATTATTAGTCACATGGCAAACTACATGTTTCGTCTGCTAAACGTTCGATTTGCAGATCAAGACAAAGTTTCGTCTTACCGAGATCTTTCATCTCAAACTCTTTCTTTAAACACGCAATTGCCTTTTGAACCTCTTCTGTAGATCCGATGAGCATAAACAACCAGTATAACAAGTCCTGATGTCGTTTTCTTAATAAAAATAAAAGGACAAATGACTTCATTTATATAACCTTCATTTATCAAGTATCACTGAGACGATTATATCACATACCCGCTGATTGTTTTAAACCATACAATGATCTTTGTAATCTGATTGAGTACATACCTCGAGACTTTAAACAATATGTTTCAGGCAATTTAAGTCCTTTTAGGGTTTTCATGTAAATTTCATTATCAAGTGAGTCATAAAGATATGTTGTAACCACATCCATGAGATGTATCTCAAGATTCTCATTTATAGCTAAACTGATGAGATATCAAAATATTATTGGATCCAAAATCGGTGAATATGTTTCTTCATAGTCTCCATCGGGTCTTTGGAAGAAGCCTTATGCCAAAAGGTGTGCCTTGTATCTTACAATCTAATTTTTTAATTTCTTTTTCGTACAAATACTCATTTGTTCCAACTGGTTTTACACCATCGGGAGTTTGGAATAAATGTCTAAAAACCTCACGGTTAGTAAGTGAGTTCAATTCTGACTGAATTTCCTCTTGGTATTTTGTCCAATCACACCTTTACCGACATTCCTCGACAGATTGAGGTTCGAGATCCTCAATTGTCTTGCATAATATTAAGTGCAATATTATATACAAAAAAAATATCCACCATAATTTTTTATCGATTTAACTTTATTCCAACACCAGTAGAACTTATTGAAAGTTCTTCGCTTACTTGAATCTTGGGTTCACTGATTTCTGCAGGAACATTATGATAAATCAGACCTTGAACCTCTCCGTAAGATTCTTTTACAGTGTCATTTTGATCATCGTCCGCACTTCTTTTCCTAGGGTTTTTATCTTTCAAACCCAATTATCTACCACGTTTTAAATATTTTTGGGACTCAGAAGCTATGACGCTAATTGATGGTCCTTCTAGGATATCGATTCGAATAGGCACATTCGTTGTAGGGACATGTGACTTTGTAATTTTTTTCAGATCAGTAAATGTATCTGGCATTTGATTTGTTTTTCTTTGTAAGTGGATGATCTTCTGGACCTCCTGCTCACATATTGGAGTATGTGGATCAAAGTGAGATAGTGATGAAACTCTCCACACAATTTCTTCTCTTTTAATGGGTTTCTTTTTTTTCCCCTAATTGCAGAAAATTTGTATCAATAATCGGCAAATCTAGCAGTGAATAAGTCTCATATTAATGGTTCAAGGTAGAGAATTATGGAGGGGGAGTCAAACCCAACATATCCTAACCTTCTTTAGGGGCCCATTTTAGTGCGCCGTGGTGGTGCTACTGGCACGTATACCTCACAACTAAAGATTCGCAGATGAAAAATATTCAGTTTATGACCAAAAATCAATTGAGATGGAGAATATTTATTATATCCAGTCAATGGCAGACGAACAAGTGATGCTGCATGGAAACTAGCATAACCTCAAATGGTAGTGGGTAGTTTCATTTTTTATAAGTAGTGGTCTAACTATCAATTGTAGGCGCTTAATAAATGACTCTGCAAGGACATTTTGAGTATGAACATGAGCTACAGGGTGTTCAACTTTTATCCTAATTGATAAATAATAATCATTAAAAGATTGGGATGTAAATTATCTAGCATTATCGAGGTGAATGGCCTTAATAGGATAATCTGGGAATTGAGCCCTTAATTGAATTATTTGCACCAACAGCTTCGCAAACGCTAGGTTGCAGATGATAGGAGGCATACATGAGACCACCTTGAAGACGCATCAATTAAGACCATAAAATATCTAAACACTCTATTAGTGGGTGGATAGGTCCACATATGTCCCTATGTATACATTTCAAAAATTTAGGGGATTCGATGTCAACCTTTATTGGTGATGGCCTCCTAATGAATTTTCCTTGGTGACAAGCAACACATGAAAATTCATTATTTGAAGAATCTTCAGGTTCTTTAATGGATGCCCAATTGAATTTTTTATGATTCACCCCATCATTATTGATCCAGGGTGACCTATTCGATCATTCCACAATATAAAAGTATTCAAATTGGTAAACTTCTAGTTTACAATAGAATGTACTTCAATTGCACTAATTTCTGCATAATATTGTTCAGAAGACAAAGTTGGTAATTTTTTCATAACATATTTCTGGCCTGAGACATTCTTGGTAATGCTAAGATTTTCTTTACTCATTTTGTTTATTGTCTCAACATGATACCCATTTGGATAGATATCCTTGAAACTTAACAAGTTTCTTGGGGATTTAGAAGAGAATAAAGCATCTTCTATAACCAGTTTTGACCCCTTAGGTAGAAATATAGTAGCTCTTCCGGAACCTTCAATCAACTTCGAATTACCAGAAATTGTTGTAACATTCACTTTTCTCCTCAACAACTAAGAGAAGTATTTCTTATTTTTTAAGATGGCATGGATTGTTCCACTATCAATTACATAGACATCATCATGATTGAGTATCCATCCAAATAAAATTTGAGGTACATCCATATTTCTTTAAAATGAAAAAATAAACAAAATAAAAATTACATGGTTACTATCAAACAGAACTTTTACATAAACTTTTATTCTTTTATAAGGCTTATAGAGATACACATAGACAAGTCATTAAGACGACATAACTTAAAGTCATTTACATTGTTGGGGGCTCATTACCTGTCTGGTGATTTATTTTTCCTTCAGAAAAAAAAGAAATCGGCTACATCAAATTGCATGAGTTCAATATTATCTTCGGTGATAAAATTTATCTCTACTTTATTTTTCTCCCTTTTCAAGGATGTCTGATATAGATGGACCAAACGCTTTGATGCATGACAGGTGTGTGACCAACGTCCTTTTTCTCCACGCCTGTGGCACAAATTTTCTAAATTTTTCTTGGGTACCGTATCATACCGTTCTTCCCTCCTTTTGGATCGTTGGTCATTATTTACTGCTAACCGACCACCACAATCATATTTCTTCTTCGACCACGGCTATGACCATGTCTGGGGCCATGACCTCTTCCATGCTGTTGAAAGTTCGCTTCATTCAATGAAGCAGATCCAGTGGGTCAACTTTCATGATTTTTTATTAGTAGGTCGTTGTGTTGTTTATCAACCAGAAGGTGTGAGATTAATTCAGAATACTTTGTGAAACCCGTACCTTAATATTGCTGCTGGAGGAGCATACTCGAGGCTGAAAAAATGGAGATGTCTTTTCAAGTATATCGTGATCAGTGATATTCTCCCCGCAAAACTTTCGTTGTGAAATAATTCTAAAAGTGGCAGAATTATATTCAGTTATAATTTTAAAATCTTGCAACCTCAAATTCAGCCACTCATGACAAGCTTGCGGAAGAAAGATTATTTTACAGTGTAAGGAAATCTTTAATTGTCAGATATTTCATTTTTAGACCTTCGTCAAAGTGGTGGTGGAGAAAAATCATCGTCTTGGCTCGATCATGAATCAATGCCTGATTTTCATTTTTGATTGTGTCTGACAGACCCATCACATCTAAGTGGAGTTCAGCATCAAGTGTCCATGACATGTAGCCTTTGCCCGATATATCCAGGGCAACAAATTCTAGTTTACAAATATTAGACATTATACTAGATAAGAGTATTACCTTTTATACCTGTTATAATATTTGTTCGAGCAGACAGATTTTCATGCTGATAACGTGTTATAAAATAAAATAAAATACAAAACTAATTAAATTCTAAAAATAGAAAGTTATCAAAAGAGGAAAGTTTTTAAAAGAGAACAGTTTTGAAAGGAGAAAGTGAGATTATTTCTTCAAAAGAAAAAAAATTCTATTCTTGTACTAAAAATTACTATCTAAAGAAAGTGGTATGTTTATAGGCAATTAATTATGTTACTCATCTTCACACAATAAAGCCACATGGCAATATCCAAAGCTTGCAACAAATGAGTCAACATAATGAGTTCAATAACATGACACATCAGGTCATTTGGCAACTTAATCACTACTTTACTTTTTACTAAGCCACATGACTAACTGTACAACATTCTACAATAAAATGGACAGTTGTTTGTGTAAGAGTCTTTCGGTAAGACCAACCAAAAGAAGGAACTATTTTTGGACGGCTTTATTTGCGAAGTATCAACTATTCCCTGTGTAAGAAAACACAATGATTTATGAGAAGCAGAAAATTATCCAACTACCTACACTGGCCATAAGTCCAACTACCTAGAGTGCTATACTGACAAAAATGCTGAGAATTAGTAAGAAATCTCTAAGCCACGAATAAGTCATCTTGGAAATGTCAACTTTTAACTGAAAAGTGAAATTCGAAGATGTTTCTAGCTGATATACGATATTTCGTTTATGGTTCATATGGTTGAACTAGGAAGACATTACTAATCCTAGTATTCATGCTTTAGAATCCAGGAAGATCGACTAGGGTTTTTATCAATAATCGCTATTCCCTTTAATAGAATCTTGAACAATGGCAGATCCTTTGATGCTATCCAATTTTGAAGAAGATTGGAAAGAGTGATTTTGAGATTTAATTTAATTTAATGGATCAGGTTCGGATTAAAAGACAAAATTAAAAAAAATCAATTGAAATTAAGTGATTTTTATTAATTTCGGAGAATTCGTTAAATTAAGGGATATACATGTAACATTGTTAAAGGCACGAGTACGTAGAACCCTATAATATAACGAAGAACAAAATTGACTAATAAATAAAAGTCTAAGTAAATACTTCACGTTTTTTTTTTTAATAAAAAAAACCAAACAATCAATTAAAAAATTATAGCAACAACTAATCTAATTCCAGCATAACTTGTCATCAAACCGAACCGCCCCTTGAGAGATATTATAGAATTGACTCAACCACAAACACTTGCACGCAAAATTAAAAGCCAACCCACAGAAGGTTCCACCCTTCCATAGATGAATGTCCCTGATCCAACCATATCATTATTGGAACTGGGGACGGAAAATGCTTATCCTCTATAATCTAGTGTAGACTTGGCAGAATAATTGAAATCAGTGAATTGTAGAGAGAATAATAGCTACCTGAATAGTTAAATCTTCATCCTAATCGACTTGTTCACTTACCACCCATAGCATATGCTGAAGCCAAAACCACAATTATAGAAAGGTCGATACATTTGATCATAACATGGTTTTAAGAAGAGTTGAAATCTTTCCACTTAAAACTAATGGAAAGTTATTGTACGCTTGGATTGTGCCAGCAACGAAGTCTGTCTAATGATACCACTTTAGCAACTGTATTTTACAGTTAAAAGTCATAAAGTGCAGCATATTCCACAACCAAAATACAATATCAACACACTCAGTACCGATACTTGGTAGAGTAATCTTTTGGTGCAATAACTAGACCACGACCCTTTCGTGCACCACGGTACACAGTCTCAACAATATCAATGAACTCTTGTTTATCTTTGAGTGCCCAGTTGATCTTGTTATTGTTTCCCGTGCCAAGATCAATCATGATGTGCTTGTTCCTGAAGAAGAACATGATAGTAGATGGATCGTACAACTCATACATTGTGTTAAAATCAGGGACCTCTGTGATGTCCACCAGGTATATGACAGCAAAATTCTTTAATGTATCTGCCACGGAAGCCAGCACCTCGTCCATCTGAAATACCAGAAGAAATAACCAGCTAAAACAAAAGAGTTCTACAAATGTTATAGTGAGGGAAAAATGATAAGGAAAAATAGAGAGGGGCTGAAAGAATCAATATGCCACTGTCAACCCTCCCTCCTCAGGAGAAGGAGAAGCCAATGATGTTAAGTTACTGTAAAGTAATGAATCAATTAAAAATATCATCTATGCCCATATTGCCCTAACCAACTAAAAAACAGCTTCTGATAAAAAGAGAGGTCTGGGATGATATCACTAAAAGCGGATGTGAGAAGCTGCTGACATGGAGAACAAAAGAATTAACAGCAGAATAAAAGATCCACGTCCAATTAAACTGGACAGCCAATAGCTAATGCACCTGTTCTGGCAATACCCGACTTTAATCAGGTTTTCATGGTGGAAACAAATGCATGTCAATAGGAGAAGGCCAATAGCATTCCTGAATAAGCTCAAGAAACTAGACACCAGAGAAAATCTAAATATGAGAAAGATTCTAAGACACCACTGAATGTTGTGGACAAGTGGAGACACTATGTGCATTATAAGAGCTGATCACCATACCCGAAGTATTGGGTGGAACATTAGGTCATTACTGCTTATTTACCAAAAAGAGCTCACTAAGCTACTTGGCATGGATTATGAAATTCAATACAAAAGGGAGCTGAAAAATAGCTGTTGCCACTATCAAAGAGAAATGAGGATGAAGTTGTGCAGAAAAAGGCTGAAGGAAATACAGGCCATAAGTTACTGTACCTACATCGATTCAAAAGATTCAACACCGCTATGAAGGAGCGACCGATTACAGACCTAATTACTTATAGCTCAGACTACAGCCTCAGTAAAGTGACATGTCTAGCTTACAATCTGTAGTACTAAGAAGAGAAGTAAAAATTGTACGTTGGAAATACTGGAGAACTAAGGCAGCAAATACTCAAGTATGACTCACCAGGAGGTGGGCACTCATGTCAAGTAGGCACACTTAGGAGCATTTACTGAAATAACCTTAATGAAAATGTGACATCCAATATAGCTGTTGTGAAGTGTACCGAGAAGCAAGAAAGATAACATTTCCTATCAAGGCCTTCTATAACTTATACCCATTCGCCAGGCTTGGAAGTTGTAGCATATTTGTGTGGACTTTAAAAAGGTCCATTTTGTGGTAATAGACAGGATGACGAAGGGGTACAGAAGACTAAATTGAACTCCTGAAACCTTCCTTCTGATAAAGACTATATTTTTGAGTAATTGCTGGAAGGAATTACTATTTCAAGTTAATGGGAACACAAGTATGTTATGGACAGACTTAAGAGACTGAATAGATTGCTGCTATCTATCTGAGATGTATGAAAGCTCATAGGCCCAAGCAGTGGAAGCAAAGGCTTCGTTTAGCTTAAGTGGTACAATTCAAACTTCAATAACTGCACACCGTTTGAAACATTGAATGGGTACTCACATCTGAAGATATCAATTGGACCCTCATTAGAAGCTAATGTACCAGCAGCAAAGGATTTCTTAACCAAGAGGAAACAAGTATAGCAACTATTGAAACACAAAAAAAAATCAAAGTACGAGAAAAAATGTCATTTAACACAAATATGGCACAAAACTGAAAGAGAATTTAAAGACAGACATCAAGAAAATATAAATATTCCAGAAAAAATTGAAGTTCAAGGTATATGGCCCTTCAAGGTTGTGGAAAGGGCAAGGTGGCATACAAATTGGACTTAACTTCTGACCCTAGTGCAATCCATATTTGCATACATATGTGCTCAAGGAAGATGATCAATTTCTGGTTCAACCAGTAGCAATCTTGAAGAGATGGTGGGTCAAGCACACCAGCCAACCAAGAAACCATTTGCATCACTTAGACAGCAGATTGCTCGAATCATACTGGAATACGATTATCCAAGCAACTTAAAACTTTTAACTTTGGAAAAAAAAAATACTCACTCTAGGACACGGTTTTTTTTGGGAAGCTCTCTTAATATTTTTCACTGTCTTTTAATTTCTAGTTTAATTTTTCTTAAGACAACCATTATTTTTCTCTATGAATAAAATTTCATACATTTTTTTGGCCTTTATCTAAATTATAATATGTGGGAATTGAGATCATAATAAAAGATTTATCGATATTAAGAGATTTGGTGATCTTATCAAGAAATTAGTAGTGACAGAGAAGCATGGAACTTAATAACCGTGTTTTCTTGTGAAATTTGTTATGCTTTAACAACTAGCTATTGGTACAATTGAGCTAGCTTTCCCCGCAGTGAAGTTAATTAAAATTGAATTTAATGAATCGAATGAATGATGAACTTTTGAGTGATTATTTGGTGCCACATGTACATTCAGAAATATAAAAACTAGTCAAAGAAATTTTTTGAATAGTCATTTGGTGCTTTAAATTTATTTAGAAAGTTGAGGGAAGTACTGCAAGAGTTGAGATACTTACATAGAAAAAGGAGTATTTAGTACTATTTTGTTTGAGAGGGTAACGTAAGTATTTAGTGCTATATCTATTGAGATTATTATAAATACAATAATATGAAAACTCACCAAGGGAGAGTTGTAGTGTTTAGTATGAGTTATGTTTTATTAATATGATTGGAATACTTTGTTGTTAATATGACGTCATAACAATTTGTTAATATGTTCACTTCCATACCGACAACGGTTACAAAATATCTTGTGTATGCCACTGGGGTTTGCCCTACTTGGAATAGAAAGAATGTTTCTTTTTGGGGATAAATAAATAAGCTGCAGGAGGATCATCATGGAGTCAGCCAGTGGATCAAATCATAGATGAATCGGAAGTATCAGACCAATATGAAAATTGGAAGGGGCCAAGTGCTTTTGATTCCCCTAGTACCTTTGGTAGTCAGAAAGGAGGTGCAAGTGCAAATAAAGGGAACCAGTCCATCTAGAGTAATCCACAGCAACATGGCTTGGGAAAAGTCACATCATTTGAAGGAAGGAAAGCTGATAGTGGTACTATATTTATTTTTTAAGACATCAGAGCTGGTATATGAGAGCACTTGCTTTTTCTCAAGGACTTCAAGAACTTGTAGATGTTGCAGCTATCACCTTTATTTAATTTTTTATTTTTTGAAGATGTCTTTACCTTAATTACAAATTACATGAATAAGGTAACTGCAGTTATTGGCCTTGGACTGGACCAAAAAGGCTGAGAGGAGAAGCATTTGATGTCAAACAATATTCCTCTACACCCTGAGGTCTCTTTGTAGATGGTTGTATTTAGTTGTGACATTTCTCAAATCCAAATTCGAAAATCAAGAAACATTACAGAAATACCACTACTAAATGACCAACCTAACAAATTAAACAAACAAAATTCGCAATACAAAAACTTCTACTTTCTTTTCTACATTATAAAAAAAGACGACAACACCAACATAACCAGAAATTTCCCAGCAATTGGGATACATGGAAGGTAAAGTGTATGCAATCCATGTCACATCGGCTCACGCCACCACAAAACTGAATTCAAAAAGGTTCTATGGTGAAATAACAGTAATCAAGAGTACACAAAAACATAGGGTTTTCCTAATAAACTTGAGAAGCCAATAAAGACAAGAAATAACTAAAAGAAACATTCCAGAAGCAGAAAGATACAGACATGCCTGCATACAAGTTTCGTCCCAGTCATGGCCGAAGCGGATAATGACAAGGCGTTCCTCTTCAGCGAGAATGGCTTGATCGACTGCCCATCCTGAGTGAAGGTGAGGCAACAAGTACGACATCTTTCTTCGATCGCAGGGAAAACCAAGGGTTTTGTTTGGTATAAGGGAGGATTACATTTATATTGATAAAAAGGCTCTTGCTATTGCCACGGACCAAAATGCTCCTTCAAGTTTGGATTATAATTCAAGTTAATCCTTGTTCTCTAATGTGGAGCACTTCTGGTCCTTCAGTTATTGAGAAGCGGTTATTTTGTGGCTCATTTAATAGAGACCGTCCAAATTAAATAACCTACCTCTTTGACGAATAAAAGACATACATAAAATTCATGTAAACAACCCTCAGTTCGTGGTTCTTTTCTCAATTCACAAATTTAATTTGCTTGGGATTGATGTGGCATGAACCTTTTTGTTTCGCTTCACTTAATTCAAAATTTTCTACTCCTAGACCTAGTAGTGCTTTAATGTTTAAGGAGGGATATGTCGGCCTCAAAGGTGTGTTGGCAAAGGTCAACCACTCTGTGAGTCTCTAAAGTTGTAGGATTATATTGTCATCCAGAAAAGTGCAAGAGTACGTGGCCCAAAGATAAGAAGTGACCCCTGTTTCGATGATGTGGCAAGAAGAACAAAAAGGATGTATACGTTAGATATTATCCTACAGTAACCTGATCACAAAGAAATATTAATTTGCACCACTAATGACATTTTCACATGGATAACAGTCATTAGTCACAGTGCTTTAGGCTCAAGTGGAGCCTTTTCATTGGCTGATGCATTTTGTAAGCTATAAATAGTAATTTCAAAATAATCATAAGGACATTTAATACCAAGCAATACAATAATAATACATTTACATTCTTATGCTCCAATGTAACACCATAAACTTCCAAACTAAGATTTGAACAATTTTATATTTGTGGTTAGACGCGAACTCAATGAGTTCTTATTTGAATGTAAGTGTTAAAGTCATTTACTAATTTATAAAGGGTGTT
>JBDJHY010000049.1:13493453-13507920 GCA_039654485.1 Withania somnifera | reverse complement strand
AAAAAAAAAAAAAAAACCAACACGCTAAGATCACCTTCGTTTTATCTTCTTTTGAGGACTTCAATGGTTTCTACAAGAAGAGACAATTGGACAATATCTTATCTAGGCAAACACATACATCATATCTTATTCTTTCCTAGCTTCTGGTATCTAATTAAATGTGACTAATTATGAATTCTTTCAATTTTTATATCATCTATTCAATTGGCTACATAGTTCACTTTTAAGATTTAAAGTAATGATTATTTAACTACAATTTACTTAAATGTTTTGTTCTTTAAATTAGTTGGCCTTTAAATTTTATCTATTAAAAGATTCAATATTTGATTTTTACGCTTTAGCAAATAAACTTATGCTTAATGGACATAAATTCTTTAGAAACAAAAATCACACCTGAACAAAACTTGATACGAAAATATAAAACTTATGCCCCGCGAAAAAGTTGTTTGTTACAAGGGTAAAAATAAAAATCTTCAAAAAGAATAAGGGCAAAGGTGCAAATGACTGATTTAAGAGGTAAAAGATATATACCATTCGGTTTACTATTTCATAATTCAACTTGTACCTGGTCATAAGTGTCAAATTGGTATGAGACCCCAACACAATATATGTTACTTTTTACGTTTTAATTTATGTGATACAAATAAAGTTGTGAATGCATCATAAAAAAAATTCTAAAGAAAAGGTTTCACATCGAATATCCATTAGAGGGTGTTTTTGAATCTTGACGTAACGCTAAAAATATATTTGTTCGAATAATATAAAGAGCGAACTTAAATGCTTTTAAAGTAGAAGGGCAAACTTGATTATTCTCTCCTTAAAACTTTGTATTACTTGAAAAAAATGTGGCATTAGCAACATTAAAGACGGGTTTGATAGGGATATTCAGTTTGATTTGTTATCCAATTTAATTGAATAACATATGTAGTAAAAAGAGTTTAAGCATAAACCTCGATATTTAATTCTTTAAATTTTATTCATTAAATAATTCAATATTTGATTTTTACAGTTTAGAAAATAAACTTATGCTTAATGGACATAAATTCTTTAGAAAATAGAAGTCGTACCCGAATAAAACTTGATACGAAAATATAAAACTTATGCCCCATGATAAAGTTGTTTGATACAAGGGGTAAAAATAAAAATCTTCAAAAATAATAAGGGCAAAAGTTCAAATGACTGATTTAAGAGGTAAAAGATATATACCGTTCGGCCTACTATTTCATAATCCAACTTGTAGTGTAAAATAAATTTTTTTTTTATATACATTGGTATGAGAGCTCAATACACTCTATGTTACTTTTTATATTTTAATTTACATGATACAAAACAAATTGTGAATGCATCATGAAAAAATTGCTAAAGAAAAGGCTTCACATCGAATATCCATTAGAGGGTATTTTTGAATCTTGACGTAAAAAAATATTTTGTTCGAATAATATAAAAGGCAAACTTAAATCTTTTTAAAGTAGAAGGGCAAACTCGATCATTTCTCCCCTTAAAATTTTGTACCACTTGAAAAATGTGGTTGAAAAGTGTAACATTAGCAACATTAAAGACGAGCTTGATGGGCCTATTCAGTTTGATTTGATGAGCTTATTCAGTTTAATTTGTTATCCTATTCAATTGAATGGAAGATTTTTTTGTTCGTCTTTAAATTTTATCCATTAAATGATCCAATATTTTATTTTTATAGTTGAGCAAATAAATTATGCTTAATGGACTTAAATTCTTTAGAAACATAAGTTATACCCAAACAAAACTTGATATGAAAATATAAAACTTTTGCCCCACAAAAAAATTATTTGTTACAAAGGGAAAATAAAATCTTCAAAAATAACAAAGGGCAAAAGTGCAAATGACTGATTTAAGAGGTAAAAAATATATATGGTTCAGGCTACTATTTCATAATCCAATTTGAACTTGTCTCTAAGTGTAAAGTAATTTTTTTTCTTGTATACATTGGTATGAGAGCCCAACAGATTGTATGTTACCTTTTAAGTTTTAGGTTATATATACAAAATGAAATTTAGAGAGTGAATCAAATTTTTTTAAAGATTTTTAAATATTTCAGAATTTCCTTCGTTTCGTTTTACTTAACCCTCTTATTAACAAAAATAGTTTTAATTTACTTGTTCAATTTATAAAATTAAGAGAGTTTTATTATTTCTTCCACATAACTATCCTTAGTATTAAATTACTATATAAGGTAGTACTCTAGTCAAATTTAGAATTCTAGAATATGGTTAGTATGGTTAGTTTAGTAAATACATTTTTCATTAAAGTTTCATTAAGGGATATATCAAGTCAATAAGATCCAATTAAAATAGAATGTAGTATTTTTTACATAATTTTTGGATAACATTTGTTATCGTCTTAGTCTCAATTTATGTCAATTATTGTGATTTATAATACTTTTTACGTAATCTTTAAATAATATATGTTAGACTTTTTGTACTAATTAATGTGAAATTGATAAAATTTGAAGAGCCAATTATAGTTTTACATGTCTTTTAAATACTTTAAATTATTAATTATTGTGATTTGTAACACCTACGTCATTTTCAAATAATATTTGTTAGTTACTTTATCCCAAATTATATGACACTAAACTTTTAAGATTCAACTGATATTTGTTTGCCTTTACTTCTTTATTTGTAATACTTTATACATAATTTTTAAATATATAATATATATTTTTTTTTTAAAAAGATAGATAAATAAAAATATAAAATTAAAAAATTGCTCTGGAGAAATAATTGTCCGCTTCTTCTGACCGCTTCTATATAGCAGTAATTATAGTGCGATCCCCATAATTTGTATGATATTACTACAATTAATTAACTATTCCTGGTCAAATTTGAGATGTTACGGCATCACGTCATGAAGCGGCTATGGCCATTTCATATAATTCCAATGGGCACCCCAATTTTGTAATGTTCACATTAAAAGTTTCAAGCAATATAATATGCTATTTAGTGTGAAGGATAACATTATTAGCCATTCATCTATACAGTAATAAATAAAAATGATCCCATAGTGTAAAAAGCATGTTCATTGTCCACGTTAGTCACGGCGCCGTACATATATATTACTAGTAAACGAATTGGTAGTTCAACTGACGTTTGCACCCTTTTTTCAACGCATCAAAACACAGTACAAATTCATAGTAAACTTTGCTTATTATTAAGATTTTAAATAGTCTTCTTCCTGAATCCTGCCTACAGTTACAAACACTTATATTGGTAAATAGAGTCAATGATTTTTTTTGGACAAGTGTGCCACTAGAGGCATAAATCTACCATGGTTAGTCCATTGGATCGTTGTTGCTGGCACTATAAATAAATGGCATGAGTTTATTTGTAAACTCATTAGGTAACCAAAAACAGGACCATTTGTCCCTAAAGAAGATAAGTTTACCACCCACTTATCTGTCTTTCCTAACACAAAAAATACCCCCTCTTTATTATTCTACCTTTCTTTAACTCCCCACACCCATTTTTATGCCTTTTCACTTGCATTTCTTTTAACTTTTTAAACTAGTGTTTGATTTTTGTTAATTGATCTCTATCACTTTTCTATTCCTAATGACTATTGCAAATAGGATCACCATATTTCTGCTTAGGCTTTTAGCCTTGGGGGCTAGTGTTGTAGCCACTATTATCATGGTCACTAGCCATGATTCTGCTCAAGTCTTGGGCATGACCTTTGAAGCCAAATTTTCCAACACACCAACATTCAAGTAAGTTCTTTATAATCTTCAATACTTTTAACATGATTTCTCTTTCTACGGAGCCAGAATTTTCAATAAGGAACTTCAAAATATAAAAAATAATCACATGATGGAGCAAAGAAGATTCAACATCTTCTATATATATGTATTGCAATTTTTCGGTGAAAGAAATTCATATGAACCTTTTGTGCTCCGCTAGCACCACACCATTGTTTTCTAGGTACTACATACCATTACCACATGTGTCCAATTGACTGGCAGACAATAAGGACAACTGATCAGTAGCAAACAAACCATGACTTTGTCACACGACGCAATGCTTCAAAGTTAAAAACTCCATTTGTATGCACAAGTCAGATATATATCTCAGAACCAATATATTCTTTCTAGCTTAAAATCCATAACATCTAAATTCTGAATCCTCCACGTGTGGACCTGACCTGCAGGCTAATATAAAGTTGTTCATGATGTTTCAGGTACTTCGTTGGAGCGAACATACTAGCAAGTGGCTATTCCCTCATAGCTCTCTTTTTCCCTGCAAAGAACTTGCTTGGACGCATTCTGCTTATTACAGATACAGTACTGTACTACCTTTTCTTGATATTTACATTGATTTTTGTGACTTAAACTGATTTCAACTTGTTAATTTTGGATTAGATTATGACATTGCTTCTGGACTCAAGCATATCAGCCTGTTTGGCAATAGCTCAAGTGGGGAAAAAGGGGAACACTCATGCAGGTTGGCTACCAATTTGTGGCCAAGTTCCAAAATTCTGTGACCGTGTTTCTGGATCTCTTATTGCTGGATTTGCAGCTTCTATACTCTATTTCCTCCTTATTCTTTTCTCTTTTCACAATGTTATTAATCTTTACACACTCAAAGCTTAAGACTTCTACATCCTCCTCTGTATGTGGAGATTTTACTTATTATCCTTCTCGCCTTTTATTTTCGTATGATTGCTATAAAATGTTATAGTATGAAAAGAGGATTTCAAGACATCTTTGTCATGTTTTGTATGATTGTCTCCACAATATACAATTGATATTGCAATTCTTTGTTGGTTAAGATTTGTTTAATCTTTTCTAGATGATAAAATCAAGAATCTAAGTTGTTTATTATGGTATAACAAAATAGTTAAATAGAGTAGTTTATCTAATTCTCACTGATATTGCTGACTCATACCAACAAAAATGTGTAATGGATTCTTTTCTATTATATTAGTATATTACTTGAATACTTTCTTAATTTGTACGTTTCAAATGAACCACCCTTCAAAAGATTTTTTTTCCATATAGAACTGTACCAGAATATATCGAAGTACTTGGATTCTATGTTGCTCACGCTCTTTAAGAATGTCATCAGGTGCATGTCAGATCCTTCAAAAGTAGTACATATTTGGAGGATTCGACACGGGTGCGGCTACATTTTTGGAGAGCCGAGCAACTTAGCTTGAATTGATATTCTAAACAAAGTACTTTCACATTATGATAGGCCTAAATTCAACGAGGAGTCTTTACAGACATGAAAAAGTGCAGGAGCTACTAAGAGTTTCTAGTCACGATTTCTCCCGTTCCATCGTGTCTTAGCAACCTATTTGTTCATCTATGTTTAGTGAAAAACTTTACGTTTGCATCCATAATATGATGAGAAATGATAGCTAAGAACATAAATATGTAACAGAACAAGCTAAATTTCATTCTGGGACTGATGAACTCAACATTTCCAATCAACTTCATAGTTGTTAACTCACAAGAACATGGTACAAATTTTCTGTTCTTAACCTATAATGCTATTCTAAGTAAAATTTTACTTTCAAGAGTTCAATGATTCATAACTCACATACTACACACACAACAGCTCTGGTTTATGTGTTGTTTCAATGGCGGATGTACTCTCAATTTTCTGTCCAGTCATTGTATCCGTCGATTTTAATAGTGGTAGATGTGATCAGTATACATATGTGCTGTCATGTTCAGGGATTGAAGCATGGCTTCTCCTTCTTTGTTGAATTTGAACACACATAAACCTCCATTATTTATATCCACTGAACGGAACCTGAATCAGTACAAAATTAGACCTGTCAAGAATAGAGGCTGAAGAATACATAAATGTAATTTTCACAGTGATGGGAGAAAGTTTTATTAAATTTCACGGTGATGAAAGCAAGTTTATTATACACCAGCAATGTTTAACATCCTTACATTTGCCTTAGTCATATCTAAAGTGTTATTTTAATATTTGTGCGCCTGAAATATCTTAGGTTTAACTTAATCAATAGTAGAAGATTTGGGTAGAAAGTATGCATTAAAATATTATTACATACCTTTCTGGTCCTAGTCCAAGAGCTGTGCAGATCAATGCTCGTAAAATAGATTTGTGCGTCACAACCAAAAAGTGCTCTCCCTGATGAACAACGAACTATATCAGTATATTTTGTTGCAAGAAAAAATCAAGTAAACAGTATTAAGAACTTACTGGTGTTAATAAAATTTCTTCCCATGCTTCATGTGCTCTTCCCCACAGTTTTTGCAGAGGGTATACACCATCTACGCAAAAATTAGATGGATCTTCTCTCCAAGTTGTATACTCCTTTGGATATATGCGCTTGGCATCCTCTGCCTCCAAACACTAAACATCATTTAGAAACTACCAATGCTGTCGAGTAATCTACATGGATGCAAAAGCTAAAATTGATAATGACTTTGTGCTGTTACAATATTGAGGTTATAGTGACCGAAAAAAGGAAATAGTAAAATCACATTATTTCAGTAGTGAATGAAGCAAACCATTTTTCATGCCTTCAAGAAAATACAGATGGGCCTCCTTCAGCGAA
Organism: Withania somnifera; assembly: GCA_039654485.1. NCBI lineage: Eukaryota > Viridiplantae > Streptophyta > Magnoliopsida > Solanales > Solanaceae > Withania > Withania somnifera. The sequence continues at coordinate 13,501,353 of JBDJHY010000049.1, read as the reverse complement.
TCCAGAAAAACCAGACTCTCTTCCCTTCCTTGCCATATGATTTCAGCGCTCGTCTGTAGAAGACATTGCTATTAGCACTTAATAACTGCATATTTAGTAGGCAAAAGATAATTACACAACATCATATTCCAACCTTGGCCCGTGATATCGGACTAGAGAAACATTGATCAAAGTTCATATCAGACAAGGCCATCTTGCACCTTTCTGCTTGCATTACTCCTTTTTCAGAAAGTAGAGATAGGTTTGAGCTTCCCTACATGTACAGCAAATTTGGTTAGGAGCTATACAAAAAATAAAAAGAGTTAAGTTATGAGATGTGAGTTCCTTAATACAACAATCTGGATTAATTCTGAGTCATGCGAGGCCCGGACACATTGGGTGAGAAAGAATGAAAATAAATTGTTGGCAAGTGGATGGACTCAAGTCCGAAAAAATGGTATTAGAGCTTGGAGAAACCAGCCGGAATTATGGGAGTTGAGTCCCATGTGGAGTTGAGTTCTACAGTGCATAGGCAATAGGAGTCGATCAAAAGTGAGGGAGCCAAGCCCATGCAGGACTAACAAGTGCCATACTATGTGAAGCAGGTCTTGCCTCTAGAATCTTGGATCAGGCCTGAGAGGATGTCAAGGCCTCAAGGGAGAAAATGCTATACCCTGTCGCACATCATATTGGTAGACATACTTGAATTATAAGCCTTAACATGCTCCACTATTACCACTTTGGTTCTAATTTCTAGATTGAAGGGAGGAGAAGTACCACTTTAGTGAGTGAAGACAAAATTCAATAAAATGTTCCACCAGTGACATGATTTTGATCGTTACAGAGGCCAAAGGTGAAAGTAAGCACTAACAGGGTTTTAAAGCATTAATTGACTATCAATTTATCAATCAGGATGGCACTGAACAAGTTTGAAACAAATCTCATATTATAGATTATATTGTTTTTGATGTACAAAACAGAGAAAGGTTATTTATGACACTAATAAGATGATGAACTGGCAACAGGATCAGAGATAAACTAGAGATGGGATACCAGAGTTTGCTCAAATGCAACTTTAAGTTTGTCTGCCTGGAATAGGAAGGCCACTGTCATGTAAGACATCTAGTCATTTATCAGGAAGTTATGTTAAGAGTTAGGGGTAGAGAATTCAGATAACTCTTTCAGATAACTCTTGTTATTGCAAAAGGAAAATGGAATGCTCCATAAGTCTCGCATCAGTAATGAAAGATTACTTTGGAGTCCTTAACAAGGCATGTGTGCTCAAACCCAACGCTAATATAAACTCGAGTGTTTGTAACTCAAATTAGTGACACCACTCTCGTTACAGAGCCTCCAGGCTTTATATATAACATAATGGCCTTGCACCAGAAAGTTTTTGCATTTCTTGGCTGCCTAGATAGAATTTCCTATTCTAATTTAACACAATTACATGGACGGAAATTGAAATCATGTAATGTTCAGTTTAAGGGACAAACACGAAGATTGAGTCATTAGATTGTTCAACCACATTGGCTGGCAAACAACCACAACTGTCCTTGTCAGTAATTCATTGATTTTCAATAACAAGCTCTGAATGGACCCTGGCATTGCTCAGCAACATAAAATTATGGATTCTGGGTTTCAAAGTTGGAAATTAGCATTCTTTTCTGTACTTCCATCATACATGTCTATAGAAGAACTGGGGAGTACAGGAAAGAGCACAATCAAGGAATTAAAAACTCTCCTGTAAGAAAATAAAATGAGTAGATGAAACAAACCTGAACTCTACTTTCTTCATTCCAAGTGCTGAGACCATGCCGTACAATAGTAACTTTCTTCGGTGAAGCTAACACCTTTTTAGTTAGAGAAGTTGTGGCTTTTTCAAAATCACGTGCTCCACCAGTCAAAGGAGTATCATTCCTAAGTCTTTCTGTTTCAAATCCATGTTAAAAGTTAATTGGTGCTCTCCAATGTTAATGTCAGAAACAAGTACTAGACCATGTACACAATGAAAAGCATAGCCAGGTCCATCCAGCAATGCATTATTAGGCCAAATGAAGTTCCTTAACTAGAACTTAAAAAAATTTCCACTTATGGATGGGTCAACCAATTATTCCTTTAGATAAATAACCAGTAAGACAATCAAAAGTTAATAAAAGCTAATCCAATATAACGACATTGTATGCCCTTACTTAATAGCCTTATATTAGCATAGATAACCATGAGCAAGATGCAGACTCATACAAGACACTCTATTGTTATCAAGAACCCTTCTTTAAGCAAACTTTGAGGACTCTTGTTTTCTAGTACAGATTAACAAAGCAGTTTCAGCAGAATTTCAAAGATTACCTGTTGTAACTGGTAAGCCAGGACTTGAAGTTGAGCAACGAATAGAATACTTAATGGCAGAGGTAGTAGGAAGTTTAGGGTGTGGGGATTTATTTGAAGGGAAACAGAAACAAGGGGTAGTAAGAATAGCAACAGAAATCATCTTCTTAATATTCACAAGTTTAAGCTTTGTTATTTCAAGAATGTTTTTGTTAGCAGTTGTGTTTTGCCAGGAATTTCAAAGAGCCTTCTAAAGAGATACATATGAGTGACACTGAGAGTTGAAATAACTAGAGGTGGGAATTTGATTGGCTTTGGCTTTAGGATATGGAATTGTGGATATACTCATTCAGGGGGAATACAAGATTCTTCTGCCTTCTTTTTTCTTTTCTTTTTCTCTTATAGTATAATAAACAATTATATTTTGACAAGTGGTTTAGAGACTGTTTTTTTTTTAAGCTAAAAAATTAAACTAAATTAAAAATTAAAATTCTTAATTTTTAACTTATAAGGTATTTTAAAAAAATTCAGTCCAAACACCTTTTAATGTAAAGAGAGATGCTAACATTTTTTTAGTTTTTTTTTTTTTTTGAGTTGGGAAAAAATTGTGTAAACATCTTTTATAGAAATATAAAATATAGATGTATAAGGAATTTTGTGGTTGGATCTTTTCTTTAATCCTACATAGAGAAAAAGTTTTAGTGAAAGAATGAAAAGAAACCCATATAAGAATTTATATTTTGTTAATTTCTTTTTTTTTAAAATTACATAAAAATACATCCAATTATATTACATTACAAAATATAAGCCACTATAGATTACATTATCAAAAATAACATAATTGTATAGACCTAAAATATTGATATATAAATTGTAGTTTAATGCTCTTAAATGCACAATTCATGAAATATTTCTTAATTTTTCATTATTACTACCGTTAATAAACATATAAGGGGTACAGGTCTGCCAATTTACATTACCCACCGTTGTAGCGCAATTTTTTTTTTAATTTTCAACCATTGTTGAAGTTCAAGCTTCAAAATTTAAAAATTAAATTCTCGTCAATAAGTTCTATTTCAAGTGTGTATGCCTACAAAAGCTCGGTTACGTATTGTGAAGCCTAAATATGAAATTTTGAATGATCTCGGTGTAGTTTTGAAGTATTGTTTGATGAATTTGGTGCTTGAATTCGAGGAAGAAGACGAAGTTTATTTTTGTATATATTTTTACATTGTTGTATATAAATACAAACTTTTTATTTCAACGATTTTCATGTGTTATTCATTTTATACACACTAATACAATGTAAATACATTGTTAAACATCATACACAATATGTAACAATTTGCAATATAATAAAAAGATTGTATTGGATATACAACAATACACAATACAATATACATATATATACAATAGTATACAAAAAAAGTTATTTTTCATTCCGTGGCGAAATTATGATTTTGGGCTATAAAAATGTAATGTACTTTTTTGCCATAAAAATGAAACGTATATTTGTAAAGTATCTTTTTGTAATTTCCCCTACTCTATGCGATATACTCTCTTTGGTCCATTTTATTTGATATAATTTGACTTGACATAAAATTTAAGAAATAAGGAAAGACTTTTGAAATTTGCGATCGAAAATAATCTATAAGTATTTATGTGGCTAAAAATTATTTCATTCATGATAAAATTAGCATTTTAAAAGATATATTATTACTAGATTAAGCATATCATTTTTGGGGAGGGCTGACTAAAAATAAAAAATGTATCATATAAGGTGGGATAGAGAAAATATGTTTTTACTAAAATTCAACATTTTTTATTTCGAAAAGGTTTTAGGAATCTTATTAAAAGTTATTCCTTTATTATTTTTACTTGGCATTCAATTATATTAATACTTGAAGAATTGTCATTTCTAATTTTTGAATATTTAAATTGTAATTTAAGCCTCGTTTGATCATAATTTTTTAAAATTATTATAAAATCGGTGTTTGCCCATAAAATTTTCAATACAACTTTGGAATTGTATTTGAAAAAATAAAAAACCTAAATACTTATTTTTCAATATTTTTTGAATAGTTATGCCACTTTTAATTATAATTAACACTTTAAAATTTTTTCAAAAAAATATGGCTAAACGCTACTCCAATTGCAATTTTAACTTGAACTTCAATTTATTTATTTTTTAATTTTCATGGCTAAATGCCTACTTAAAATGTTAAATTACTCGAACCTCAATTTAACTTTGACGATTTTCTAATATATCATTAAATTAACTCTCAAAAAATAAAAATATGATAAATAAAAATAATTAAATAAAATATAAATATTTTACTATCATGAATTGACTTTATTTTAGTTAATTTTAAATTATTGTAAAACCGTTAGTTATTATTGCTCACCGGAGATTAAGGTAGCACTCATATTTCATTAATTTCAAATACAGTGAAGGGTATATTTTTTTTTAAAGGCGCACAGTGAATTTAATAGAATCAATTTCATTTTTTAATTTTATTTTTATATTTTGTGAGAAAAGTTTAAACTCTATTTTACTGCTCATATTTATTTTAAATATACATCTATATACAACAATAAATCTATATACTTCAAATTATGAATCCCTTCTTCACCATTGATTATGTTTAAATGAAAAAAAAAATATTTATACAAAATAAATTACTGTAATGTAATTTTTTGTTGTGGATACCGTAAATTTAGGGGTGAGTAGGTTTAATTTTAGAAAACTTCGATTTGATTCTTTTATTTTCGATTATGAAAAGATGTACATCGAATACCAAATTAAATTAATTCGATTTAGCAAACTCTAATTTTTTCAATATAAATTAGGACCAAATCAAAATATAAAACACTACAAAAGTTCAAACAAGGACCGGTAGTTGCATCTGGTCTGTTCACATTGATGAATTTTGTACAAAGATATTTACATATACGCACATTCATTGCTATATCTAGTATACTTCACTCAATAACTAAGTTATCAGACATGTCACGATGGAAGATTTTTCTTATAGGGGATTTAAAATATAAAGAGGTAAACATATAAGTTAATTGAATAGGGTTTTACGTCGTATTAAAATTAATTTTAATTATATATAAATAAAAGGGTTTCACGTCTATTGTTTCCGGTAAAATGACTAAAATCAAATAAATACTCAAGCTTAGGCCTGGATTTCTTTCGTTCTTTATAAGGAAATTATATAATTTTTATTAATTTAATAATATAATTCTTGATTTATCTCGTTCAGAACATAACAATTTAACATCGTACCAAATTTAATTAAAGAGTTTAAAACTTTGAGAAAAAAAAACGCCTCTGTCAATACAAAATTACTATAAGTTGAGATTTAGAATGTTTTTCATTCATCCAACTTTCTATTTCGCTAATCCAACCTTACTACACAATATAATATTTTTTCATACACGTTCTCATGAATATTTTAAAATGTTAGAAGAAAGTGATGACACCACTAGCCATGCTCATCAAAGTCGAGAGACAAATATGTAAGATAATTTTACATTATCTACGAACGAATTTGAATAATTTCATACTTGTGATCCCAATTTCAAAAGCCATCAAGTTTTATCACTAGTTGATACTGACAGCTAATCCTGCCTTGTTCTCGTGTATGGATCACCATGATGTATAGTTTTAATATTAGATTCTTTTTGGCAGTAGCAAGCACTTTAATTACTCTTTCTAAAAATAGATTATTTCGATAAAATAGTTATATTTATATAGCTCAAAAAAAAATTATATCCACATAGTTCAGTTTTTATTCGATATATACGTTTATATAATTTTTATATATTTATTGTTTACAAATTCATAAACTTATATAAATGTGTAAAAAAATATTTATACATACTTTGAAACAGTTATATAAAATTATACAAATTTCTATGAAATATTTTAATATTATTATACATCTTATACATAATTATATAATATATACACACATATAAAAAAATTTAAAAAAAGAAATAAAAGAAGAAGAAGAAGCTGAACATCACAATGTCAAAAGTGCTAGAATTCAAGGCGCTAGTGCAATGCGATAAAAAAAATATTGTCATTTTATATAAAAAAAAATATTTAATTAAAATAAATAATTAATTCGACTAAATGATAATAGAACACTATTTTTCCTATTATTCTATTGTATAGTTTGTCTGTTCTTCCCTTCTATGTGGTGGAACTATAATTACTTAGACTCCACTAGTTTTGTTTCTCACCACGATATTATTTCATATCATATATAACTATTAATTAGTATAAAGTTGATAGAATCTATTTATGTCTTTCTAAGTTACGTTTCTTTTAGTTAATAAAATAATATCGTATATATTCCAAAATTAATATTCCTAGAAAATAAAAGTGGGCCACAATATTAATTAATTAATGAGGTAAACATTGGAATAAGTAATGAATTTGAATTTTTACTAAATGACTTTGAAAAATAAAAATATAATATTTGAAATATAAACTTAAAATCTTTGGAATCTTAAATCCTTTTAATTACTAATTTAATTTTTAATTTTAATTTAGAGTGTTCAAATTTATTAACATAAATTATTATTTTTAAAAAATATTTTATATATATAATATAATTTTTTTAATAAAAAAATTCCTCCGCTGCTGATTGGGATACTACCCTAAATCTCTGCCACTCGCTGTTAGTGTTACTGGCGAGTCATTTGCTTCACCAATTGTAAATTGTAGGGTAGGTTAATAAAATAGAAATAAATGAATCATTGATTCACAAAAATTTTAATGGATTATATGAGTCATTATAATTTTATTGATTAATTTTGTCACACGCACAATTAGGAGTGCTCACGGTTCAACTTGGATCAGTTATTGGTCCAAGTCATAATCAAAATAAATTAATTAATTTTAAAATTATTAAAATTAAAATTAATATTTATCAATTTGATTGTTCTTAATTTTGGTTCAATAATTCAATTATTAATCATATCTAAAAATATAAAAATAATATTTCATTCAAATAGTAATTAAAAAAAAAACAATAATTCATTGCATCAAGAATAAGGAGAAACAACACCATTATTATTGTATTTAAAGTTGATATCCTTTTAACATATAATAGATGGACACATTCACCACATTTTTTCTAATGATTTCTTTAAATTTGAGGGCCTAGATACCACAATGTTACTTGACTTCCACATCTTTTTTTCTGCACTAATATCACTAAAGAAAGGTCCGCCTACAATAAACAACTCTATTCTGTTTACTCTTTCCAAGGTAGTACACAAAGGAGCAATAAGTACCCATCATTCCCCAAACCCCAACACCAATAAACTTATATATAGACAGCTTTTAGAACTTTTATTGGTAGGTATAGGTTTTAAAAATTTTTGTTTTTAGATGGAGGTTGAATAAACTTGCTTATCAATAATTCGATCCTTAAAAATTATAATTGTACCAATTCTTCGTAAAAAAAAAAAAATCAATAAAGAAGGATAGCACTAAGAACTTCTAATTGCACATAACAGGGCTACAAATATTCTTTTGTATCACAACACACTTGGTTATCTCAAATAAAACATT
>JBDJHY010000049.1:13473521-13488122 GCA_039654485.1 Withania somnifera | reverse complement strand
CGGGCTCAGAGAAGGCCTTATTAATCACATAAAGTACACATTGTTCTGGATTGCCGTACTGGCGTCCAAATTTATCTTCAGTTATTTCTTTCAAATAAGGCCGCTACTTGGTCCTACACGAGCTCTTTTGAAATTGAATAATGTGTCGTACAAGTGGCATGAATTCTTTGGTAGCACCAATGAGCTAGCAGCTGTTTTGTTGTGGATTCCAATTGTTCTTATTTATCTAGTTGACCTGCAGATCTGGTACACTATATATTACTCTATTGTAGGAGGTACAGTTGGGTTGTTCTCACATATAGGTGAAATAAGGAACATTAAACAGCTCAGACTCCGATTCCAGTTCTTTGCAAGTGCACTGCAGTTTAATCTGATGCCTGAGAATCAAGCTGTTGATGCTAAGGCCACCCTGGTTCTCAAGCTTCGGAATGCAATACATCGGATTAAGTTAAGATATGGCCTTGGGCAGCCATACAAGAAGATTGAATCAAGCCAGGTGGATGCAACTAGGTTTGCCTTAATATGGAATGAGATCGTCATAACTCTGAGGGAGGAAGACCTCGTGAGTGATCATGAGCTGGAGCTGATGGAGTTGCCACCAAACTGTTGGGATATTAAGGTTATTCGTTGGCCGTGTTTTCTCTTGTGCAACGAATTGCTTCTTGCTCTCAGCCATGCCAGCGAGCTGGCAGATGCACCTGATAGATGGGTTTGGTTTAGGATATGCAAGAATGAGTATAGGAGATGTGCAGTGATCGAGGCTTATGACAGCATCAAATATTTGCTACTAGAGATCATAAAATACGACACTAAAGAGCATGCAATAGTAACTGCACTTTTCCATGATATTGATGATTGCATTCACTTTGAAAGGTTTACTAAAGCCTACAAGATGACCCTCTTGCCACGCATTCATGAAAAGTTGGTGTCTCTTGTCGAGATTTTACTTAGGCCAGAGCCGGATTTGCGTGATATGGTCAATGTGTTACAGGCCTTGTATGAGGTTTCAGTTCGGGAATTTCCAAGGGAGAAGAAGAAAACAGCACAACTGATGCAGGAAAGTCTTGCTCCTTCAAATCCAGATACCAATCAGGGGCTTCTTTTTGTAAATGCGATTGAGTTTCCTGATATCCAAGATGCTTTCTTCTATAGGCAGCTGCGCCGTCTGCAGACAATTCTTACTTCCAGAGATTCAATGCACTATGTTCCAAGAAATAAGGAAGCAAGACGGCGTATTGCTTTCTTCAGTAACTCTCTTTTTATGAATATGCCACGAGCTCCCCAGGTAGAGAAGATGATGGCCTTTAGTGTCTTGACCCCTTACTATGATGAGGAAGTTCTGTTTGGTAAAGAAAGTCTTAGGAGTCCAAATGAAGATGGAGTGTCCACCATATTTTATTTGCAGAAGATTTATGAGGATGAGTGGGAGAATTTCATGGAACGGATGCGTACAGAAGGAATGAAGGGTGAGGATGAGATATGGAACAAGAAAGCAAGGGAGATCCGTCTCTGGGCATCGTACAGGGGGCAGACTCTGTGCCGTACTGTTAGAGGCATGATGTATTATTACAAGGCTCTCAAGATGCTTTCCTTCCTTGATTCTGCTTCAGAGGTTGATATAAGGCATGGCTCACAAAAAATTGGTTCACTTGGTTCATTGAACCAAAATAGTCACCTGAATGGGGTAGGCTCTGGCATGTTACAAACTTCTCGAAATCTTCACAGATTGAGTAGCAGTGTCACCCTTCTTTTCAAAGGACATGAGTTTGGTGCTGCTCTAATGAAATTTACTTATGTGGTGACCTGCCAGGTGTATGGTTCTCAGAAGAAGAAGGGTGATCCACGTGCTGAGGAGATCCTAAATTTGATGAAGCATAATGAGGCTCTCCGAATTGCTTATGTGGATGAGGTTTACTTGGGAAGAAATGAAGTAGAATACTATTCTGTTCTAGTGAAGTATGATCAACAACTGAAGAGAGAAGTGGAAATTTATCGCATAAAGTTGCCTGGTCCTCTGAAACTTGGGGAGGGTAAGCCGGAGAATCAGAACCATGCCATTATCTTCACCAGAGGTGATGCAGTTCAGACCATAGACATGAATCAAGATAATTACTTTGAAGAGGCACTTAAGATGCGGAATCTATTGGAGGAATTCAAGGAGAACTATGGTATAAGGAAGCCCACCATTCTGGGAGTTCGTGAAAATATCTTTACCGGTTCTGTGTCATCTCTTGCTTGGTTTATGTCTGCCCAGGAGACAAGTTTTGTGACTCTGGCGCAACGCGTTCTTGCCGATCCTCTCAAGGTACGGATGCACTATGGTCATCCAGATGTATTTGATAGGTTTTGGTTTTTGTCCAGAGGTGGCATCAGCAAGGCCTCCAAGGTGATTAATATAAGTGAGGATATATTTGCTGGATTCAATTGTACCTTGCGAGGTGGCAATGTTACCCACCATGAATACATACAAGTTGGTAAGGGAAGGGATGTTGGATTGAACCAGATCGCCATGTTTGAGGCCAAGGTTGCTAGTGGTAATGGTGAACAAGTTTTGAGCAGGGATGTGTACAGGTTGGGTCATAGACTAGATTTCTTTCGCATGCTTTCGTTCTTCTACACAACTGTTGGATTCTTCTTCAACAACATGATAGTGGTGGTGATGGTCTATACGTTTTTGTGGGGGCGCCTTTATCTTGCACTCAGTGGTGTTGAGGAGCACGCCAGCAAAAATGCCAGCAGCAACAAAGCACTTGGTTCTATTTTGAATCAGCAGTTTGTGATCCAGCTTGGTGTGTTCACTGCCCTCCCTATGGTTGTGGAGAACTCTTTGGAGCATGGTTTCCTTCCGGCAGTCTGGGATTTTATAACTATGCAACTGCAGCTTGCCTCACTATTTTTCACATACTCAATGGGAACCCGTGCACATTTCTTTGGTAGGACCATTCTGCATGGAGGAGCGAAGTACCGAGCAACTGGGCGTGGTTTTGTCGTGCAGCGCAAGAGCTTTGGTGAGAACTATCGACTATATTCTCGCAGCCACTTTGTCAAAGCAATCGAACTTGGAGTGATCCTGGTTGTGTATGCTTCACATAGCCCTTTGACTAAGGATACCTTTGTGTACATAGCCATGACTATATCAAGTTGGTTCCTTGTAGTATCATGGATGACATCTCCCTTTGTGTTCAATCCCTCTGGATTTGACTGGTTAAAAACTGTGTATGACTTTGATGATTTCATGCATTGGATTTGGTACAATAGAGGAGTGTTTGTAAGAGCAGATCAAAGTTGGGAGACATGGTGGTATGAAGAACAGGATCACTTGAGAACTACTGGTCTCTGGGGAAAGTTGCTTGAGATAATTTTAGATCTTCGTTTCTTCTTTTTCCAATATGGAATTGTGTACCAATTAAACATTACTGATGGTAAAACCAGTATTGGTGTTTACTTGCTGTCTTGGATTATTATGGTCGCTGCTGTAGCAATTTACATTGCCATTGCATATGCCAAGGACAAATATGCCATGAAGCAGCACATATATTATCGACTAGTGCAGTTGCTTGTCATTCTGGTCACGGTATTGGTGATTGCTCTATTATTGAGGTTCACCCTGTTTACGGTGTTAGACTTGATCACAAGTTTGTTGGCTTTTATTCCAACTGGATGGGGCTTAATCCAAATTGCCCTAGTTCTCCGGCCCTTTTTGCAGTATACTTTGGTTTGGAGCACTGTTGTGTCTTTGGCTCGGCTATATGATATGATATTTGGATTAATTGTTATGGCTCCTCTGGCATTTCTATCATGGATGCCTGGTTTTCAATCCATGCAGACAAGGATACTATTTAATGAAGCTTTCAGCAGGGGCCTTCAGATTTCTCGTATCCTCACTGGAAAAACTTCGTAGCGTGAGGTGATACTCTTAATTTTAGATGGTGGTATTTGGTTTTTTTGGGGATCTATTTATCATATTATTGGAAGTGTAGGTTTTAATTCACATGCTACAAATTGCTGTTAGTACTTTTTAAGGTGGTTAAATGACTTTTTTTTGTCCAAATTTATAGTGATCCGATTCAATTAATTCTTTAAACTCAAAGGTGGCTAGATAAAGTCCAATTTACTTGACCTTTCCTCCTTTCAAGGGTAACGATTCTGTAGGATTTTGGTCTAGTGGTCAATGAAGTGAGTTGAGACTTGAGAACCATGAGGTCTCGGTGACAAAAATACTAGGTGATTTTTTCCCATCTGTCCTAGTCTTGTGTGGATAGAGTTACCTGGTACCTGTTGTTGATAGGAGGTAGAAGGTATTGCATGGAATAAGCCGAGGTGCGCAAAAACTGGCCCAAAGATGACAGTTATCTGCTTTGGCATGCTGTTTAATCCATTTATGACAAAGAGTTCAATCACATGATGGAACTGATTGAATTACTTAAAGAAAGAGCCAAAAGAAAAGCGGACTTGTTACTTCTGACATTTTGTCAACAGTTTGTGTGGCTGTTTTGGACTGATTAATCTGCACTGCTTTCTTGGCAGAGATATCATAGTTCTGGATAGTGCTGATGTAGAAACATAACTTTTTTTTTTTTTAAATTGGTAACTGTTGCTGTAGAAACAGAGTTTATTGAGAATATATTTGCAACCTTTATATCTGCTGGCTTAAATTCTTTTCTATTGAAAGAGAGCCTAAGATGAGTGCTAATGAGGTTAGGAAGTCTTTGCTTTACAAGTGTACGATATGCAGATGAAGTACTTCTCTCTCTATATCATCTTGTGTGACACTATTTCCTTTTTAGTCTGTTCCAACTTCCAAAGAGAATGTCCTATTTTGTATTTGGAACGATTTAACTTTAGAACTTCCTGTTTTATCCTGAGTGACATGATATTGTAGCTACACAATGTCATAACATGTTTAAGACCCAAGTTCCTTCCACATTTTAATTTACCTTTCTTTTCTTCCTTTTATTCACGTTTCTTTCTTAAAAATTTGAATGACAAGGCCTGTCTCGACATGTTTTCTGCGGAGATAGCAAAGCAAAATATTGATGTCTATAACATCTTTGTTCTGTTGATGGAACCCCCTGCCCAGCGCCCAAACCCCCGTATCTTTTCGAAGTTTTTGCGAGATGACCTAAGATTATTACTTGCAGATGTATTTGCATTTATTGTGGAAATTCTGTTTCTCTATAATTAATATCTTCTTTCGTAGGGAAAGATTTTCAAATTTCATTATTTACTATCACTTCATTCAACATTTCTTTTATTATAGGACAGTTTCTCACATCTAAATTATGTATTTGATATACCAAAAAGAGAACTCCCTATGGAAATTTACAACATGGTGTCACTGTATTCTCTTAGTAATTCCACTCTAGAACCACGTTTATCAAGAAAAAAGACCCTAGAATCTTCACCCTACTCACTGAAAAAGAAAAGAGCATAAAAAAAATGAGGTAGAGAGAAGGGAGGTAAGGCCAGGGATGGTAGGGTATGTTTATGGGCCTAAAGACATTTTATTCCATCAGATCTGATTTGACGTAAAAGAATTATGCATATTAAGCTGTGTTGCTAAATATATGTACACCAAGCTGAGAAAATATGTTAGAATTACTCAGATTCTTACATTTTTGGGGCCAAGATTTTCCTTTTTGTGAAGTACAGATGCAGCACGTCCTCAGTGCTGGTGGCTTAGTACTTCAATAATTACTCATGTTTTAGTAACGTAACTTTCCTGTTGATTGCAGGAACGAGTTAATTAGTTTCAGAGGCACGCCCATCGCTTTTCTAGGTAGATTATATAGGCTTGTGTCCTGAGAAGCTCCTTCGTCTTTCGTGGGCTTTTGGATGGGGAATTTGATTTTGTGCTGCCTTCTCAGCCTGAGTACCTTCTCATCCTTCAGTCTACCAAGTCGACGAGGTTGATATTACTTCTTCTCTGTGTATGTGTGTGTATTCTCCTTGCTTCATACAACTGTGTGGCTAGGGAGGATATAAAATATTTCTATATTGACGGCTAATAACTGAACTGACTGATCAGCTCCTAATGTTCAAGTCATTCTTCGCTTGGTGATAATGTCATAAAGAGTTAATAACTTTGACATCATGATATTCTCTTTTCTGGGCATGTTTTTCCTCTCTACCTCCACAAGATAGGGGCAAGATTTACGCATACAGTATACACCACCCTTCCTAGACCCACGTGTGGGATTATACTGGTTATGTTGTATTTCCAAATGCATTTGGAAGAACATGATACACATTTGTTTCAAAGAATATCTGCCTGACCTTAGTTCTAACCTATGTTGCTCGTACTCTTCAAAAATATGTATGGCTGTGTGTCGGATACTCCGACATGAGGGCGGTAACTTTTTTGGAGAGCCCGGGCAACATAGATTCCGACTAGTAATCTGTCAGTTCCTGAACTTGTCTTTCATACCGCCTCCAATTTGATGGAGAATATCTCATCTCTTGCAGTTTCTGCTTTTCTTAGCTAATAATATGACAAAAAAGTTGAGTCTTGACTGTAGACCGTCTCCCTGCACTATATTCTCTTTGGGAAAAAGGTTGAATCAACAGACTCAAAAGCTTGAGTAGATGATTCAAACTATCGAAACCTGACAATGTAGCAAATGTCTTCCCAATTGGTTTCATGCTCATTGGTTGCTATAGCTTTGGAGTGTTCCTGTATCTTCTATCATATGATACCGACATTAGTACCCCATCTCACCTCGTAAAAAACATTAGACAGTGCAAGTGTTTAGTTTTCTCGTTTTGCCTGCAGTCTTATGTAAATGAACCATTTTGTTGTCCATCTGCTACCTGAAGCTACAAATTTGGAAGTTGAAACATCCATCTCCAGACCTAGCTTTTCCCCTTTCCCCTCTTAATAAGTTCTGCTATACTACCATCTTTCTTCTTCAATCAGATGATCTACATGCGAAAAGTACACTTTCCTGAGAATATTTACTGCTGATTCTTCTCAGCAAGTGGACACCAATAACCATGAAGCGTCTCTATTTGTGTGCAACATATTTGCCATTTTTTTAAGGAAACTTGCAACTAATGAACCTGACCTGATGTAATTCAATTACTAGTTATGACATTGCAGGTTTGCACCGGTTTAACTAAGCGGATGTGGAGCTGTTGGGGCTTTTCTTCTTAGTTTGTGTTATCATGTCCAGGAATCATGGTTAAATGGTACCATGATTTCCAATTTTGTAGTTATGCACATACTGCCACATGTAAATGGCATTTTAGCTTCTGATAATAATACAATAATGCGTATTTTTTATGGGCTAATGGACAACTGTGGACCATTCACCAACTATGGTTTGGCTATTGAGCTTGCAGCTGTTTGTTTTTTCTCTATTTTTTGGGGGGAGGGTAAATACTTTTGACTCTATTCACTCGGTGAGCCCGACTAGTTGCTTCGTCATCTTAAATTATACTGGCATGAAAAGAATCACTTTGGGATGTTCCATAGTTTTGAGAGGAAAGAAAGTTTAGTTCTTTATTAGAACTGATCAAAATTCAGTCGTAAAGAGTAGGTCCAACTTTTTGTTGGCTTGCAAACACACAGGGTGGAAATTTCTCTAGTTCAGCAAATGCCATACATACCGAAGAGACAAAAACATGGATACTAACTGTTAAAATGGGGTAAAATCTACTGTCTTTATTATCTAAATGATCAACCTCTTAAAACACATCCTTCCCTTTCACAACCCATTCCAAAGCACCCTATGAAGAAGTCAGAGGGCCATCTGATCTCTTAGAAAAACAACTGATCTGTTCAGTTTATTCCTGTTATGTTGTAAACCTGACAAAATAGTGTTCTGGAGAAACCTGTTGATGCATCTGAGGGGAAACATACGAGGTCACGATTAATGCAGTACGACATAGACAGCAAATGAGTTCAATAACAAGGGAAATTGATTGTTTTGTATTGGGGAAGAAGATTTGATTCATAATATAAGGGACAAATAAGAAGGCGTAGAGAGATTCCACAAGATTGGTTTTCTATATGAACAAGTCCCACTTAGATTCCAAATATTCATAGCGATCGATAGGCATTCAGCTTTTTGTACAAAAGTCAGTTCGTTGGTCTGAAAGAAGAGTTCCCTAACAATATATAGAAACGTGTCTCTGCCAGATGTATCATTCTTTAACAAGCTTAACGTAAATATTTCATCTATACAATCTTTCAAATAAAACTCTGCTAGTGTTGGAAGCTAATGAAACTAGTGACAGGAGAGTGAAAGTTTCTTCAAAAATCAAGGATAAATTTCTACTGACAGTTTATTCTTCTGTAGTTGACTCGGTGGTGCTTACTATGGGTACTTTCTCATACGAAGAGCTATCTCTATATCTTCTGGGAAGAAAACAACGGCCCCCAAATCTCTGCTGCAAAAACACGACAAAAGCAAGCAGTAGACCCCCACAACAGATAATGATGTCCCAAGTAGTGGAATAGTAATCCATATTTGGGTTTCCATAAATGTAATCAAATGACCACGCATTGCTGTGAGCTCTGTAAAGATCATATACATGTGGCATTAGGCGCACAAGGGTAGTTCCTATGTAGAAACCAGGAGCGAGAGCCCTCTCAGTGGTGTTACAGAATAAATTGAACAGAATCTGAGGAAGCAAAAATCCATCCAAGATCAGACCGGCATATGACTTAATCTCCCCCCAGAAAGTTTGATGTTGGTAATTAAAACGAGGCGACAATCCAAGCTTCAACTGGTGAGGATTTCTTGATAGATGGATAAAATAAGCAATCAATCCACCACAAATATACATTGGTAAAGACAAATACAGAACCTTTTTATCAGATATCCAGAATTTTTTGGGGCTCCGATCACCTGTTCTTGCAGACCATGTGAGTTGAAGAAGACGTAATTCCAACAAGAATGCTATCATCGTCATAATTCTAATTAAAACCTCATTTACTTCAAGCCATCCATCACTACCAAAGTAAACATTCTGCTTCTTCCGGTTGACCAAGAATAGAGCTTCAAAGTTCAGCAACAGTGGGATCATATGTGCCACTGTAAGTACAACTAGCATGGCAACAGAGATAGTCGGAAGCACAGTTGGGTTTCTTTTCACATAAAATAGCTGTAAACCCACAAAGATGCATGCAAGTGTATTAGAAATTAGAACCATTGTCATTTCCAGATCCATTCTCCACATGGAATTTCTGGCTTGGTCAATGTAGACGGAATTTGATATAAGATCCAACGGTTCAAAGAAAAGAGGATCAGACTTTTTCCTCATGCTCTCAATGGTACCACTAACACCACGGAAAACTTTAGCATTCAAAGGTGGATACTGAATATTAACTAGAATTTGACAGTCTAACGAAGAATTTCTCTGCAAAATCCCATGACGGGCTGAAAAATACATACAACCAACCATGCAAAGATGTCCACTCTTGGAATCATATAAACCTTCGGCAGAAATTTCAATAATCATAGATGTATGCTCATCACTGTACAAGAACTGAGATGGAGCAACAAAGTGCAGCACATAGCTTATATTGACCACGGCACTTTGATTGTTGTTCACTTGAACAGAAGAACCAGATGCACCCCGGTAAAACTTATCCCCCACCGACAATGGAGATGAATAACTGAAAATATCTACCTTTTTCCTGTTCCTCACCGTCATATCAAATCTCATATCAGATGAATGCACATCCGGATACTTCCCTCCCTTCCCTTTATAAGCCAGTGCCTTGGCACAAGACCTTGTCACATTATCAATCACAGTATACTCATATGTCAATCCATCAATTCTGTTAACCAGATTCCTTACACTGTGCAATGCAACTTTGCCATAATTACCCGACTCATTTGAGTCTTTCCTTTTCCAAATCTCCCCAACAACAACACTCCTCTCCTTCAAGGTCCACTGCTTAGGCAAACTAAAACTCAACCTCACAACACAATCCCCAACAAAGGCCTTTCCAGCTGCATCACTTCCATTGAAAATCCGGCAACCAATCATGTCAACTGTTTTCGTCTTCTCATCCCACTTCCCTTCAGCTACCAATGTTTGATTTATCAAATAACTTGGCTGGGTGCGCGTACCATCACCAAAACTTATCAAGAACCTTCCTCTTCCCTTATCCCCACACTCAATCTCATTAACCCACATCAACATCGGCCTAAAATTTGACAAATTACCACCAAGGAAATCACAATTCCCATTGCTACAATTACCCAAATACATCATTTCAATAGTCCCAGCACGACTAATAACCGAACACAAGCTCCTATCCTGGTCTATTCCCAATGAAACATTAGCCCAATCACCATATTCACTAAACCCATTATTCTCAACCTCTTTATCAATCAAACTATAAACATAATTCCTCAAAGACAAACCAAGTATCTCAACAGGCTTAGTATATGCATCTCTATCATTCACATCAATTCTTTGCAATGTACCATTAACCACACAATGCAAAATATCAGATGAATTCAAATAATTCAACTTTAAAACAACATGAACAAGACTTAACTTCTTCAAACCTGATCCCACCATACAAGCCTTTCCAGTACCCGAATCCCAAAAACCTGAAACCCGAAAATCCCTCGAATACCCAAAACCCCTAGTAGGCAACCTCGGAGGCTGGTGATAAACAAGCCTGAGTCGCCGCCGGTTTTTCAATTCACCAAAAAGTTCCGGCCCAATTCTCCCTGCGAACCTTATACCCCCTTCAAGTTTAAATATTTTACCATTTTCCGTCGGGTAAACATTCTCCGTGTAGAAATCTATGGTTTTAGGCTTGAATCTCCCGGCATTATCAGCCGGCGCGTGTATGTACGCGTTGGTAAGAGTAAGGAAAAACGACGAAGCGTTAAAAGGGGTTAACGCTTGGGCCAAAGGGGTAACGGGAACGACGTCGTTACAGTACTGGGGGTATGGGATCTGAGGGAATTGAGATGGGTATGTAACTCCACCGATAACGGAGGAGTTAACAGAAAAGATGAAAATGATGAGAACAAGATAACTAAATTTGAATCTGAGAAATTGGGTAATTGAATTTTTTAATTCTGTACTAGGGTTTTGTAATAAACAAGATGGAGCTGAGGATTTTTCCATTGCTATGGAGACACTGTAAACACTTGAATGGCTGATCAATATACATATATATAGTAAAGAGAAATATTACGTATACATACAAAATTTTTTTTCTTCGTTTTTGTCTCCCATTTTGGATTTTATATTTGTTTCTTCTTCTTCTTCCTATTTTTGCTGTTAAATTCTAAAATTTTAATGTGAAAGTAATATCAATATTGTTGGAGAGGTTAGAAAAAGTGACATCACACAATAGTGGGTTCGAATTGGGAGTTCATATTAAAGTTCGATGATCCATTGGATCAAGTATTTAGTATTTATTTTAATTATTAACTATCCAATTAATAAAATACTGAAAGTCTCACTCCTAAATTGAGTTGTTTAACATATATGAGTAATATTTATATTATAAATGAGAAATTTTTCTAAAATATCACCAAGTTTGAATTTTTTTTCTATACTATCACTTTTTTTTGTTTAGGACTAAGTATATCATCCAACTTTCACTATTTTTTATTTTTATTTTATAAATATACGTAACGCTCTAAAAGCATTCTTCTATTTCGTAGTTAGATTCTTACTTGGAACCCATGTCATATTTTCTTTTTTATAATACACTTTTTAGTTTATTTAAAGTAATTTAATTTTTTTATTTGGGTCTCTCTAGAAATTTGCACGATTTACAATAATCTTAAATATTTCAATTAATATATATTGATGAAAAATATAAATATAAAAATTATTTTAGATATTTCACTAATTCAAAACATAATTTTCTATATGAAAATTTATCGTTATTTTACTTTTATAGAAAAAAAAATTATTTTAGATTTTCTGAAACCGATCAAGAAGAAACTAAATTTAGTAATAAAATTTTACCACTGACTTATATGCACAAATAAATTTGATTTTTAAAATAATTAATCGTGACATTAGCACTTCAAAAAAGCATGCCAAAAATTACTATAATTTTATCACAAAAATAATATTCTATAACCAACATCAATGTAGCAGATCATAATCTTAGAGTGTCTCTTCTTCCAGGAAACAACTATATAATCCTTAATAGATTCATCAGGTATATTTTCCTGAGCCAATTATAAAGGAAAAAATACAATTAAGTAATGAAATTAATAAAAAAATAGAATAAAAAATCCATTACCTGAGTTATAGTTGACTATTTTGCTAAGTTCAAATTCATAACCACACCTTTGATCCTCCTGAATAGTCAGGTATAAATATAACAACCTCATTACAGATTTTATTTAGTTTATTAACAATTTTGGGGCAAATCATTCCTTGATATCTGTCAATCCAAATTTTCTTATTGTGCAGTCTCTTCATTAACTTTTTTTTTAAATTAATTTATTTTTAATATTATAATGATTGGTTTATCCCTTTAAAGATAGGATATATATAAGCCACTTTTAAAATGGGGAGCTTATTAGCTCCATTTCACAAAGATCATGGGTAAATCAAACCCTTTTCCCTTTTTTGGGACTAACATATCAAATATTGGACAAATTTAAACATGTCTTACTAATTTTTTCCCTGAGTATGTAATTATCAAACTATTATATTAAAATTTTCCTCAGAGTCTCAGAATTTTGATTTTCTTAAAGTTTAATATTTGATATTTATTTTTAAATATCAATTATCGAATAGTAAAAATAAACTGGCCTTCTCTTATGAAATGCTGTTGGAGGATGAAATCATGAGAAATTAACCATGAAAAATAAATTTTCAAATTATTCGGTATCTATAATGGAGAAAGGATCCAATATTTGATTAAAAAATAGTCGTGGGACACTATGTTAGTTCCAAAAAAGAAAAAAAGACGAAAAAAGTGTATACCTTCGTCACTGCGCTTATATTACACATATTATTTTGTCATCGTTTTTTGTATTATTATACATTGGTTTAGAAACAAGTGTGTCATCGTTTTTTTGTATTTTGTGATTACTTATACCCCAATCAATATATTTATTATAGCAACTTATTTTTATTTGCATTTGAACGATAACGTATCATACTTAAAAGCTTTTCACCATATTCTGAAGTCAATTAGCATGCATGAGACGTCCCGGTTACAGTTATAAGAAAATCCGAGCTTTAATGAAATTAAAATTGTATTGCATGCCACTATAGCCAATATGTAAAATTTTAATTTAACAAGATAGATAGACCTATTTAAATATAAACATTTACAAGGAGCAAAAAAAAAAAAAAAAAGTGGAAAAACGCTTAGAACTCTCCACCACTCTTTGTGAGTTGTGATTACGGAGTAAAAATTAGTATGGTGCGCACATAATATCTCAAATTAGCAGCATGTTGAGAAGGGCCGCACATCAATAGATGTGACGTAGACAGTCCACTTTATTTTTTGGTAAAAGAAAAAACAAAATGAAGACTTGCTATAAAGCATGTTGAGACAACAAGTTCAAAGAGAACATAGCAAACATCAATCACAAGGTTCAACCATTTATTCAAGCTTCAATAGGTTACAATTGCAAATGCATATGTACACAAATATGGTTCCAACTTCAAATACTCATTACTCACAACCCCACCCCCCAAACAAGCTCACAACACACATCTGCACACTTCAAAATAACATAGCAACAGCCACATCAGGGCCAGTTCATATACTGAATTGTAAAACATATTTGGTAAGGTTTTTATTACACAGGTGCATAGAGCTTACTCTTAATCGGACAACTGACTGCAATCGATACCTTTGTCAGAAAATGCCTCCACGAGTTTAGGATAAAGCTTGCCAAGCATAATCTTGAATCCCATAGAGCTACCTTTTATCGGTTCTTGGTCATGGTTCTTGGGTTGAAATGCGGAACCAACTGGTGCACCATCCATGTATGCCGTACAAGCCAACAAAATGTTTTTCCATCGGTTACCAAAGTGCTCCTGGATAAGTGCCTCAAAATGCTGCAGCATAATTGGCCAAGCAATTCAGAAACTTTCAGATTACAAGGGAAGAGCTTCTATAATTTGGAGTATAAAAAGTCTTTGTGCTAATTAGAACTTTATGTTTCCGGTCCAAACATTTCATAACACATCTTTTCTATACATGCATTTATCTGAAATCTAAACATGCCATGAAAAAAGAATTGGAGAACTTCAAATGTTATATCATTTACCTTGGGTGGCTTGCGGAGCAGGTATAACATAGACTTCCAGGTAACAAGGAAAGCATTTTCATTATAGCTGACAGAGTTCTTTTCACCGTCAGCTTTTCCAATCTGTGCATCATATCCAGCCTCATTGAAATAAGGCTTTTCATTGAGCACAAGAGCTTGAAGAGAGAGGAGAACTTGTAGAATCGTGGAACTTTTGGGGTTCCACACTTCACTTCCAGAGCCCGTCCATGTATTTAAGAGACTAAGACAGACCTTTCCTGACTCATACAAGTTCGGATTGACACGAAGCCCACCAGAGTGATAGTAGACCATCTGCACAATTTCATTTTCGCAAAATCAAAATAAGCTTTATTAGTGTATCCTTGATCTT
>JBDJHY010000049.1:13333621-13347477 GCA_039654485.1 Withania somnifera | reverse complement strand
CCAAAATAAATTCAGAAAACTGTCTCAGAAAGATGCATTGAGATGCAATCTACTGGAGATGTTGGTAGGCAGGTGTACTGGTTAAGAACATGGCTAGGGGGACTCTGGAGCAGAGGTATGCTTGCTTACTATTTTTTTTAATATGGTACACTCATTAAATCCTTGTAGCGTAACCACCATTAGGTTAAATATTGAATACCAGAAGTTCATGTATTACTTCGTAGCTTTCAGAGTTTGCATTCGAGGATATTCTCACTTGTGAAAGGTAATTTTTGTAGATGGCATACATTTGTATAGTAAGTACGAAGGTTGTTGTTATTTGCTGTAGCACAGGATACAGAAGCACATTTATCCAATTGCCTTTTGTGTTGTGGACAAGGAGTGTGACGCCTCTTGGACCTTCTTCTTTCAAAACTTGCAGTCTATTGTTGTCGATGAACCTAGTCTATGCATAAACTCTAATAGGTATAAAAACATCGTTAAAGGCATTTTCAATGTTTATAGACATGTTCACTATGTAATTTGCATGAGGCATATAGATGATAACCTCTAGAAGAATTTTCACTGCGACTATTATCTCTATTTGTTCTACAATAACACAATAATATATAGCTATAGAGAGTTTGTCGAATATTCTATGATATTCAAGAAAAAATGCCATGATGCAGTCGAGTGCCTTTAGTCGGATGTTGGATTTGAAAAGTGGAGAAGCACACACTTTCCTACAAATAGGTATGATATATTGACAACAAACATCGTGGAGTCACTCAACGCAATATTGACGGTAGAAAAGAAGTATCCAATTGCTGCCTTATGTAATACCATTACTAAGAGGTTCACTTAAAAATTCAGGAATCTGTATGCTGAGATGGTAAAGTTTACTACTTATTTTGTCCCTGCAGCTGAAACTATCGTAAGAAAAAATATGGCGGAGGGCAAAAAATTACATGTAACTAATATAAACGGGGATACCAATGAGTAAAACGTAATCGAGAGTAGCCTTACTGCCAAAGTCAATCTACTAGAAAGAACTTGTTCTTGTAGAAAGTTTGACTCAGTAAAAAGTTTATGTCCCCATGCCATGGAAGCCCTGAGATTGAAGTTCGAAGATGAATACGTGCAAGCATTTATGAGTTTTATTCCCCTGCCTATTAAGTTGAGCATTTTCTTAGTGCATATGCCGAAATTATATATATAGCCCCTCCGGAGTCGAAATGGTTATTTCAAAAGAGGCACTAGAAGTTAAACTGTTGTCACTCATGTGCCCCGAAGAGGAAGAAATAGAATGTGACGCGTTCATGGTGCATTGAAATTCCCTAAGAGGCCTAGACAAAGGAACAAGTATTCACTTTGCAAGAGAAGTTGCCACAAAAGAAAAAGGAAAAAAGAGAAAAGAACGCGTTTATGGTGTGTTGAAACCTGCTAAGAGACCTAGATAAAGGAACAAGTGTTCACTTTGCAAGAGAAGTGGCCACAAAAGAAAAACTTGCAGCTTGAATAAAGAGTAGCATACCACCTTGTTTTTTTCAAATGTTTAAAGTACTTTTATTTTCTCTAAGCTAATATAATTTGTTTTTTGTCAAATTACTGTCAGTTAACGACTGTACTTGTTATTATAAACTTTGCAAACAATATATTATCAGACATCTAGTTATCTATATAACTCTATTCAGTTAGATTATTATATAATTTTTTTAGTTAAAGGGATATTTGATAATCAATCACTTAAATATAGGTACAATCAACTGAAATGTTGTATAGCTTTTTAATTTGGTATTGTTAAAAACCTGATGATTTAGTCGATTGGTTGCTTCGATAAAATTATAATGCATAGATTGCAATAATTCATTTTTCTAGGTCACTCAATCGACGATACACGTCTATTCACAATTGGCGATGTTTCAAACGCCGATTGATGTCTGTAAAATCAATCAGTACCTCTTTCTACTCCACTCACCTACACTTAAACTTTCTCAACTTTCATCTTCTTTCTTTTTTTTTTGAACAACAAAATGCCATCCAGGAGTGTAAACAACAACAACAACAATTGTGATGTCATTGAAAACTTAAGAACCAGTCGTCACCACCTTCGCCAACATCACCAACCATGCTCCACCAACTATGACGTTCTTGTACTCCGGAACGACCTAAACCATTTATTTCGGGATTTGGCCAATGACAAAGAAAGGTTGGGTACTAATATCTGGCGTATTTCTCTTGTTTTAACGGTCTTGATGCAGCATTTTCAATTGGACATTATTGGTATCACCACCCCCATCACCATCCATATAACAAGACTGTAGTCCCTAGTTTTATTTTTATTTTAGAGGTTAGGTAGGGGATTAGATCATTGCTACACATACTTGGTTTTTTATTTTTTGGGGGGGATTTAGTTGTAAATACAATGAACAGAATTATGTATAAAATGTTTAATTTTGTTACTTCTACAATTTCATTATTCCTTTACAAGTTTTTATATCTATCAATTTTGTTCTGCAGCTTCTTTTTATTTTTATTTTTAATATTAATGGTATGTGAATGTGAAGAATGAAAGACTCAAAAATTTTCAATCAAAATCCCTAAAACATATTTGTTTATGCATATGTATGTGAAGGTTTATAATAGATTGTAAAAAAACAACATGAGAATTTTTACCCAATACTGTAAATTAAAAAAACTGGCAAAAAATAAAATACTTTAAAAAAAATAATTGGCTGAATATACTGTAAAAGTGTATTGTTAAGTATATGACTTAAATAAGTCGTATTTTTAAATTAAAAAATAAAAATTAAACCTCTTACTTGTAAATTGTTATGGGATGGTAAATAATAGACTTATTGATGTTTCTATCATGTACGTGTATTGGGAATCTCAAGTAAGTGACTATAAATAATTTTCTGAAAACATGAAAACTTATGCTTGTCTATGGAAAGGTAGTAATAAATTCTTTGACTTATCTATTATAAACTCTTGAAGTATATTGAACCACCTAAAATGAACACACAAAAAGAATAAAAAATAAAATAAATGAATGGTTAAACAATCTCCAGAAAACGTTAATACTACCTTATACACCATATGAAAGTTAAAAGTCATTCATTACATGATCAAGAAGGGTTTGGGGTTGATCATTGGTTGCACTTTATCTTCCGCTTTTACTCGATTAACTCACATATAATTGTTCCTCATGGATTCGATTCCCATTTTTTATTGGATAATTATACTTTGACAACGTTCACGTACACTTTTAGATTGATTTCGGAGTGTAATTAAGCATTATAAAAAATATGACAAAGAATAAAATCAATCTTCAAATAGGCTATTATTGAGTTGGAATAAAACTAGATTTGTCATAGACAAAAAAAAAATTATTGGTAAAGGTAAAAGAACATCGAAATCCTAAAAAAATATAAATAAAAAATAGTCTAAGTCCTAGAGGAGTTAGAAAACTTTTTATATGACATACTTCTTTATTGGTAAGCATTTAGTATAGCAAATGTCACATGAATTCTAATTGGGTAAAAATTCGTTCATACTGATAACATTAACGAAAGAATACAAATATCATTGATTGAAAAGAGAAAATAAAAAGAAGAGAGGGATACAAAAGAATGGAGGCTAATAGTAGAATAGAAAGTCTTAAACCCTAAAATAATATAAAGAGCATTTATATATGCTAGATTAAACTAAATAAGGAAAAGAATATAATAAGGCATAATAACTATTTTAACACTGGAAAGATGAACAACACTTCGCTCAAATTGAAAGCTCTTAAGCCTGATTTCAAGCAGCTGAACAAAGTGGAGTTGAAAAATGTTACTAGCCATATTAACAATGCAAGAAAGGACCTTCATGATATTTAAGAGCAACTCACTTGTCAAGTGACTGACCATCTTATTGATTAGAAGAAAAAATATGTTACAAGATCTAGAAAAATGGTCATTAGTGGAAGAAAGCATTATGTGGCAGAAATCTAAAGCTACTGGATGAAGTTGGGTGATTCAAACACGAAGTACTTAATAGCTATGGTCAAAGAGAGGAGTCACAGGAAATACATCAGAGAACTCACAAACCCTGATGGTACTATGCTTACTGAGGTAGAGGATATCAAGGCAGGAATTGTTATGTTCTATAAAAGCTTAATGGGATCATCTGCTAGTTTCCTTCCGTCAATCAACCAGACAATAATGCAGAATGGGCCAGTAATTACTCACCAGCAGAGGCTTCATCTCATCTCCCCTGTAACTGAGCAGAAAGTTGTTAATTGGCTTCTATCAATTGGCAAGGACAAAGCCCCAAGAGTTGATGGTCATAATGTAATGTTTTATAAAAAGGCCTGGAGTGTTGTTAAAGATGAAGTGATAGTAGTGCAAGACTCCTTTACAGGGAAATGAATCATCCTATCAATTTTTATGAAGATAAATTGAGTTAATAAATTAGCAAGTTATTAATTTTCTCAAAAGTTATTTCGACTGAAATGAGCTAAAAATATTCTTGAGACACTGCATGAAAAAATAACAATCTTAAGAAACGAGGTTCAAGAATGAAGAAGAAAGTCAAAGCTCATTCCGTCCAATTATTTTTACCTAAATACGAATTTGAATTGTCATGAATCTCAATGAAAATGAACAAAAGTTGACAATTGGTTAAGTTTCAATTACTTTATTTGTTTTCTTATAATTTTTTAATAATTAATGAAATTATTTTTCTTTATTATGTCTATTATAAAATATCAAATAAACAAATAATTTTTTAAAAGTAATTTGATAATATTTCTTAGGATCATATTAACCAAAATCCTACTGAATTATTATAACAAATAAACAGATCAAAATAAACCTATACATAAATAAATAAGACAAGTTATAATTTTACGGGCTAATTTTGTCATCTCCATTCTTCTATGAGAAATTGAGTTCTTTTTTCTAATGATTTACAGTGAGTTTGTACATGAAAATTGGATAGAGAGAAAGCATGCGAATTTTTGAGAAGAGAGCAAGACCCTGGGAATGGATTGTAAGAGAGGTTGCTTGTCTGTGCTGTATCCGAGCTCCACCTAGGATTAAGTCGCTATTTCTCACTTTTATGTTCTTGTTAGCTCTAGCTCTGGTTGTAGTTCTTTTTCTTTGAGATAACAAACTGTTATAGATAGTTATGGCTTTGTAATGCTCTAACTCGGTGATTAATAAAATTTGTTAGTTACCCCAAAAAAATATTAACATTTTTATAAAAAAAATAAAAATTATACAGTACTTTATAAATATGTAAAATATCTATTAGTTATGTTTTGAATATATTTTTTTTTTGTATATTTTAAAAAACTCATAATTCCTATTGACAATAAATGTAGAAAATAAATACAAACATGTTGATCGAGAGTCTTAACATACCTTACTTGTGGGTGAGATAGAAGAGTAAATTGATAGGGTGCGTTTAT
Source organism: Withania somnifera (assembly GCA_039654485.1). NCBI lineage: Eukaryota > Viridiplantae > Streptophyta > Magnoliopsida > Solanales > Solanaceae > Withania > Withania somnifera. The sequence goes on along the minus strand of JBDJHY010000049.1, from coordinate 13,342,040 downwards.
TAATAGAAAATTATTCCACTTTTCTAGAAAAACATTCTAAGAAAATTGAAAATATAGAAAACATGTTCAAAATCCATTTTTTTCTAAGAAAAATAGAAAACTCGGTTTTTCAAAATTACATTAAATTTGAAAAACTTCTAAAACTACTTTTCCAAAATTTTTCATTAAAATATGCTTCAATTTTTCATTATTCTAAATTAGAAAATTGTTTACTTTTGAACGCATTTTTTGAATTTTTCATAATTTTCTTGAAATTAGAAAATTTAGAAAATTAGAGATGGAAAACTGAAAATAATTTTCTGTTAATAAACGCACCCTACGCTAAGTTCTTTATCAAACTTCAAGATAAAGTAATTGGATACTTTTTTTGTGAAAGTTTTGACAAAATTTTTTGTCAATTCAAGGGAAATGTTGTCACTAAGAGATTAAAAAATTAACAAAATAACTCATAATTAAAGAATTCTTACATAAAATTTGAAATATTTAGGATTTTCATTAATTTTAAAAGCATATATTCTTCGATTTTAATTCTTTATTTGTGAGATTTAACTAGTTATAAACATTTTTAGTAATGTATTAGTCCTTTCATTAGTGAAATATAAAAATCAAGTGAGATTTTAAATTTAACAAATATTTTATTTTTATTTATAACATAAAAAGTAAAATAAAAATTTGTTTATAACATCTAAATGAGATTTTAATCTCAAATGCCATTATACATCTACAACAATCTCTCTCTATAACAACCATAAAATTTTTTTTCAAAAAGATGCTGCCACTATTGAGAAATTTAATCATACTAAAAAACCTTTGTAACATTTATTTAGTAAATACAATAAATATGTCGCTACCACATGACTATGATCATTTTCATAAATTTGATTATTTGAACATCGACTAGGCGACTATGTTGTAACCACTCATCTAGAGTGTTGAAACGAAATTATCAAATTTGCTCAAATATCATCCAATTTTCTTTAATCATTCGAAAAGATAATTATGTTTGTATAGCAGAATTTTCTTTAGTTTTTACTGAAATGAAGAATTATCAATGAAAACAAAGAGCAAAGGGGCTACTTATAGAAATAGCTAAAAGTTTGGATAAAATCATTCGCGGCAATAAGTTTTAAAATTATTATTTATAGTTAATTAACTGTATTTAATGTATTCATATGGATAAATTGTATTTGTATCAGTAAATATAAAATACAAAAACTTTGATACTTGATTGTATTTTATATAAAATACAATATACAAATACTACTAATAATATAATATAAAATCGTGTAAATATAAATTTAAAAAAATAAAAAAATACAATCATATAAAAATTGAATACAGTTGATACAATATATATATGGGCGAGATGAGGAGAGTGGTGAAAGAGAAAGACTTGTTTAGTAAAACTAAGTTATGGATTGTAATTAATTAAAACTTAAATTAAATAGGAGAATTATGTGCATATGTTTGCTAATTCATATAATTTTTCCTTAAAAATGTAATTATTGGTATGGTTATTTTACTTTTCTATTTCTTTTAATTGATGTTTAGTATTATGTCTTGAAAATTAATTTGAGAATAATAATTAATGCTAATGATAAAATATAAAAAGATTATTCTATATTTTGATATATTAAAAATAATAATTTATTTTAAATATAACGAACAACTAATTCTGAACGAAAAAAAATTAGCTGCTCGAGAACAAAAAGGAAAAAAAAAAAAGAAGCCAATTTTGCCCTAAACCTATTCAAAACGGGACTGATTTATCCTTATTTTTTCTAATATTGTTTTTTGGCGGTGGAATGGGTATGTTGAATGTTTTAATTAATCTTTAAAACATATTGCATGGTACAGTTTAGTTTCATGGTTAGGTAATCGTGAAAAACTCTATTTTATGTAATCATCAATTTAATAGTATTTCGTGGTTATCTTAAATATTTTTATTTTATTTATTTTTTAATAATTTCATTTTATTATTTATTTTACTTTTTTAGTAATCTTACTCCGTATTTTATTTTTTAGTAGGTTCATTTTTTAAATTAATAATATGTGAGATTATGTAATGACGAAAAAAAATATAAAAAATAATGACAAAAAATAACACAATTTATTCAAACATTATATTTATCAAAATAATACAATACAATAACATACAACCCGATACAGTACAACATTATATATTATGAAACAATACACGATGATCGTTCAAACAAAGATCAAAACTCTAGCCTATGAGATCATAGCTACGGGTATTTTGGGCCACAGATTCTCACTAATTGAGAAACAAGGTGATTTTTTTTTTTAAAATCATTGATTTTAGAAATAAAAATTGAAGATCACCCTAAAATAGGAGCAATTTGTGTAAAATTTAAAAAATTGATATTATTTTATTTGATTTTTATATTAAAAGTAGACTTTTTTCCTTATTCATTTTACTAAATCAAAAATATTTTATTACTGATTTCTTAAAATTATTTTTATTACTAAATAATTTTAGTAGCCAAGTTTAAAATTTTAATTAATTTAATAAAAGAAACTCTTTTTTTTTTTTGTCTGCATTGGATAAATTCGCTCTTAATATCAATAGGTAAGCGTATTATGCAAGCCTGATACAATAAACACTATTGAGAAAACCTTGATAAAAGAATTTGACCTCGAATCTTTTCTTGTGATATTGAAAGTATCAAGTTAACACGAAGCAAATAAAATAAAACGGAGGCTAATTGGATGATGAGAGAGCAATTTCTTTAAGTGTCACTCTTTTGAGATTGAAAGTATAAAGTTAATACGAAGCAAATAAAATAAAACGAAGGCTAATTAAATAATGAGATAGCAATTTCTTCAACTTTTGAGTGTCATTTGGAAGCTAGCTCGCTTGAGAATTGGGATTTGGGAAGACACAAGACAAATTTGGACCCGTTCACAATTCACATAGAGCTTGGATCAATCAAAGAAAGAATCAATTTCTCTATTATAACCTTGATTAGTGCACCACTTCCACAATGCCAAAAACCATATAGAAACAAAATAATAGTATAATAAAATAAAGAATAAGGACCCACCTCACGTATTTACATGATAGTCAGCTTTCGCTTTCAAGTAAGGGCCCTTTAAGTCAATGGCAAACATTGAAACTTACTAATTTCACACATAATTTTCTATTTTTCTTCACTTTGGTCTAAAGTTCCAATAATCACCAATAGCCTGGTACCAGTTGGACTTTCACTTTCACATGCCACTACCGCCGCGCAACCACCAACCAACATGGCCACTACCGGCGTCCATGTCGTTGCATTATTCACGCGCCGATACAGCGCGTCTAGAACTGACTCTTCCTTTTTTTGCTACTCTAAAACATTTCTTACCAAACTAAAGAAAGTAACGAAGTGATGCAAAAATGCCAAACTGACATCTGCTCATCTGAATGACTGAATCTCTCTCTCTCATTCTTCAACTCTTTTCCTACGCCACGCATCCAAAACCCCCGTACCCCACCCCCTTGTTCTAAAGCTTCTCTTATTAAGTTCACCTCATTTCATCTATTTTTTCTCTCTCTCTAGAAACAGACCCATCAATGGAAACTTTACCAAAACCTCAAGAATTTCACAACCCATGTCTTATTTTATCACCAGATAGCCACAGCTCCAACAGTTCAAGCTGTAGCAATAGCATCAAATCTAACCACCACCACCACAACAACAACAACAGCAACAACAATGGTCTTCACCACCATCATCACCACCCAACACCACCCACTACCCCAACACCTACAACACCACCACCACTACCACCACAACTACCCATCACCAGATCCGAACCCAATAACCCGTACCCAACTACCTTCGTTCAAGCTGACCCTTCTTCTTTCAAACAGGTAGTTCAAATGCTTACTGGGTCCTCTGAAACCGCCAAGGTTGGTGGTGGTGCTGCTACTTCGGGCCGGGTTGAGCCCGTTAGGAATCCGATCCCGCCCATTAAAACTGGAACCAAGAAGGAGAAATCCAGTTCAAAGCTGTATGAGAGAAGGAACACTATGAAGAATTTCAAAATTAGCCCATTGGGTCCTGGAGTTGTCAATAAATCCATTTACTCTGCTGGATTTTCGGGTTCTCCTAGAACTGCTACGCCGGAGATTTTGTCCCCTAGCATTCTTGATTTCCCCGCGCTGGCGCTTAGCCCGGTAACCCCTCTCATACCCGACCCGTTTAACCGGTCACCTCACAGTGGCGCGAGTGCCGAGAATTTGGATTTGGAGGCAGAAGAGAAAGCAATTGCTACAAAAGGGTTCTTTTTGCATCCATCACCGGCGAGTACTCCGAGGGAATCGGAGCCCCGACTGTTACCTTTGTTTCCGGTGACTTCCCCTAGAGTTTCAGGTTCTTCTGATTCTTAAATGTGCTTTTCTTTTTTCTTTTTCATTTTTGGTCCTTTTCCTTTTTGCTTATTTTTCTTATTTTTGAGCTTCATCATGTATGATTTTCATATATAGCCCATATAGAATATAATCTGGAATCAAGGTGGAAGCCAGATGTTGTCATATTATTACATATTTGATATCTGTATTGGACAATTTGATGAAAATGCGCAAAAAGGAAAAAAAAATGAAATTGGCTGCAAGATTTGCTTCTACACTGTAAATTTTCTATCATTCCTTCTATTTTGTAATTTTCTCTTTTATTAATCCCTTCAGTAGAAATTTTAGTGGCTCAGTTGTATGGTTGACTATCTGAACTTTTCCATTTTTCACCTTGTAATCCAAAAAATCTTTTAGTAGTATATAATCCTCTCTATTCAAGTTATCTCTGTTGTGTATTCAGTATAATCAGGAACCATTCATAATTCTTTTGATGGAAAACCTATTAAATTAAATGAGTACTGTAAGTGCAGCTTTTGGCCATTAATTAAAGTTTTCTTGTTTGGGAGTTCACATGAGTGAACGGTAAGGAGAGAGGGTGCTATCAATGGGGATACTGAGGATTAGCAAATGGGCCTAGCTGTCGAGGAAAGAGTAGAGGAATGGGCAAGGAATCTTGACTCTTTCGTTGTCCATGATAATAACTACAGGGTAAAGATGCCAAGAAAAGTGGGCATATCTTAGTGTAACATGCCTTCTATTGTAAGCATTTGGTTATTTCTCTGGTCTTGTAATATGCTCAATATGTTAGCATTAAGATATTTGAGATATATGTGTATTAGTAGCTGTTAGGTATAGACTTAAGCCATATTGAGCTTGTTTTTACCTCCTTTAATGAATCTGAACCATATTCAAATTAGTCGGACTTCAAAATTTCAAATACTGAATATCAAAGCGAAGAGAAGAGCTTTTCTTTCAAAACGAGGTATTGCATTAACAAAAAATTTAGTAGCTTAGTTGGTTGGTTATATAAATTTTTAATTACCAATCGGGTAACCCCGTCTGCCATTTCTCCTCCCCTATCCCCTAGTATTTGAAAAAAAAACAAAAAAAAAACTAGTGCATTGGCCTCTTTTATGTTGAAAAAAAAGAATATTTAAAAGCTATGAACTTTTGCTCCAACTAAAGTAGGGTGAAAAAGATACAAATATTAGCCTTTAACTGGATCAAGATATACTCTGAGATGTTGAAGATCAAAATATTATCCATCAGCGTTTGGAGCTGTTTATACTGGTAAAAAGGAACAAAGAAAAATGCTTAAACTAACTCCAAAATTCAGAATTAGTTCTCTTAATCGTTTTCATACTGTTTCCTACATGTTCATACTTGCTAAATAGTAAAGATTATTTCGTGTTTCTCCATTGTTCCCTAGTATGTCCTTTGAAGGTCAAGCAGTCATGAGTCACCACTAATTTGATATTGAGAGGGTTGTTAGTACCCCCTCCCTCACATATTAGTTGTCAAATTTGTGAAAAAAAATTGTCCAAAATAATTGTCATTTTAGTTAATCAAGGAATAATTAATACTTTTTCATTCAATTTTATTCTTAGTAACAAATATGGAGAGATATGAGTATGGTGCAAAGAGAGAAATATTAATTAAAAATGGACAATAATTAAGGTTAATTTAGTAAAATTATATTCTAATTAATATTTTTTAATAATGATAAAAAAATACAAACTTGTCAATTATTCTTTTAGTGAAGAAAAGTCTTTCACAGCAATTGCAATTTGCCGGTATGATGAAGTTAGATATTGAATTCTGCGAATAAATTGCAATAAATATAGTCCAATATGTTGTTATAGATTACAGGTATTGATGACCTAAAGGGCAAACAGTCTAAGCCACAGGACTTCTTCAAAAACAATGTGGTGTCCATGGAAAAAAATAATTGGGTCCACTAAAATGAAAACAAACCAAAAAGAAAGTGTATAATTGTTCATCTGAGTATCCTAAGTCAAGAACCACTTTTAATGCTCACTTTGAATTGCTCTCTTCTTTATCTTGAGTCTCCTTTTCTGGTGGTCAAAAAGGAGTAGGTTACTCAATGAATAGAGACATGGGAAAGTGGGGGTGGGACTTGTCATTAAGAGAGGAAAGGGGAAAAAAGGGAAAGTGGGCTGAAAGTAGGGAGAAAGTAAAGCCAGAAACTATGGTTTTTTTTTCTTTCTTTCTTTCTTTCTTTGAGGTGGGGAAGGGGCTGTTTCCTCCACTGATTGTTTTTTTCTTTGTTTGCTTGCTTCTTGGTCTATTTGGTTATATGATTTAGTATCCTGAGTTGGTGACTCATTGAACACAAACTTGAGAGTTACATGTGCACTGCTTTTTTTGTCACCCTTTGGTTTTGCCAATCATTTATGATGAGTTTGTTTTGTTGGTAAGAGATTCCAACTTTCAACTATTAACATTTAATCCGTCATTGTTGACTATTCATCTTATAGTCTAATTCCTTTAGTCTAAGTTTTGTCGAATAAAAATAAAAAAGAGAAACTCTATTGCAGCATGACATTTTTGACTTAGTAAGACATGGAAATGGAAGAGGTCCCTGTCAATTGTCGCTATATTCAGTTGCGTTGACGCAATTCATCCTCTCATTTTTCAACCTTACAAGAAGTTGGCTCTATCTTTAGTACAGCGTTGAAATTTTACTGTGTCTAGTTTCTTTCTTGTGTTTGATCAACTTTAAAATTGTGTATAAACGTTTTCATATGTTACGACTTTTTACCAAGGTTAAGGCGTAACCTATGATTTGGAAAGGTAGGTAACGTAACGTGGAAAATTTCATCATTCCTAATTAGGTGATTTTTTCTAGTTGTCCGTATAAAATTATTCAATACCTACTTATGCATTTTGATATCTAATTAGTCAAGATATGCATAAGTTAAATTTGACACGATTGTTATAAGGAAAAAAAAATCGATCATATCTAGCTTGATTAGATAATTACCTTGTGCATATGATTCGTTACCTTGTGAAGAGATTTGTAGTGCAAAGTTAAAACAATTTATAGTGCTGATAGTAATAACCAAGGATTAATATGCTCATGTATCAGTTAATTGGCAAACATGAAAAAAGTTTAACCTGCTTTTAATGTATATGCTGGTATAAAATTTGATTGTTTTACAGTAAAATTTCTCAGAACAAATAACCAAGTAAAGAAAGTCCAAGTTTTGCAATTACGATTTTCATTGGACAAATGGCAGTAACAAAATTAGCCCAATAAATCATGCCTCGTCCTATTGGTTCATGTTTAGGGTGATAATCAAACTTTTTGCTGATATTCAGTCCATACGGATCGACGAGAAATATTATCAAAATATTTTTTATTTGATATGTTATCTAATAAAGAAAAATATTCATTTTATAATATTTTAAAAAGTTATAAAAGAACAAATAAAGCAATTAAAACTTAATAAGAATTTGACACCTGTATTTTAACCCATTTAAGTTCAAGTAATTTTGAGCAAATTAAAAAGGCAAAATTTTAAATATAATAAATTTTTAATACATAATTACACTTGTTTAGAAAAACTTTCATAATTACAAAAATAGCAAGCTTTCAGGTACAACCAACACTTCGGATACAACACCGTTTCAGTTATAACTAATTAAAGTTTTATATTCGCTATCTAAATACAAGTTCAAGTTATATTTCAAGTGTCAATTATATTTGAATGTAAATACAATTTGTGTTCTAGGATATAATTTTATAAAACATATTTTATGAAAAATAATTATTTGTTATTTATGTATTTTTTTCTAAGAATTTGTCCATTATTTTTTTTTAGAATTCGTCCATTTGACAAACTCTAGAATTGCAACGAAAAGATGTCACTCTTTATATGTTGCGTGATGGTTGAGGAAAGAAAGACTCGATAACAGAAAGTTATTCAAGGGTAGTTTAGTTGTTTGTTGATACAGTCAAAATAATATTGTCAAATGAAGAAATTAGATGAGAGACACTTTGGTCAGTAGAGTATTTTTCAAGATAGCGAGGGCCTC
>JBDJHY010000049.1:13105532-13130345 GCA_039654485.1 Withania somnifera | reverse complement strand
TCAGATAAAAGGCTGGTTTCTTACAGTGATAGGAATGAAGATTCTTTTTTGTTTTTTTTTTGAAAAAATATTGTGCAAATTAGTGCAGAGAAGTGGTTCCATTTTGTGCTTTACCTCTTCAAAGACGAGATAGAAATTTGTAAATCCTTTACAGTGACCATCAGGAAGTTAGTCTTATATGTCAAAGTTCACAACACCTTCTTACAATAGACAATATACACATTCAATTTCCACTTTCTTTCTTTTACAAATATATGAGGTTTTGTCATAAGTTGAGGGTCTATCGAAAAAAGTTTTTTTGAGGTAGTGGTTCAGACTGCATACATTTTATCATTTTTAGATCTCATTTATTGGGGATTTACTAGGTAAATAGTTGTTGTTCATTTACAATTATAGAATTTGTCAGTTGATTTCATTTACTAATCTTGAATTGCAGAGATGTGAGCTTGATTTACTCACACTTGTCTCAATTTATGTAGCACTGATGAAATTTGAAGTCACTTAAAATTTTTATATGATTTTAAAATATTTTTAGTTGTTAATTATTAATATGATTTATAGTAGTTTTTATCTAATTTTTAAATAATATATGTTATTTCCTCTATACTAATTTAAATGGCACTGATAAAATTTGGAAGGTTAGAGAATTTTTTGTTTGATTTTTAAATATTTTTAACGGTTAATTAGTATAATTTATAGTAGTCTTGATGTTATTTTTAAATAATATATGGTATTTTCTCTACTCTAATTTTAATTTATGTGGCACTCAAAATTTGGAGAGTCCATCAAATTTCTTTTATGATTTTTAATATTGCTAGTTGTTAATTATTATAACTAAAGTAATTTTGATGTTATTTTTAAATAAAATATGTTATTTTTTCTATCCCAATCCCAATTTATGTGGCATCGATAAATTTTTTAAATAGTATGTAATAAAATATTTTAAATTATTAGTTATTATTAATTAAGTGAATCCTATGGCAAGCAGCTGAAGCAGACATGTCAATCGAGAGAAGCATGCATCAGCCGGTCAACTATCACTTCTTATATAAGAGAGCTAGACATAAGAGTCCGTGCTAGTACAGACCCAATATATGTCATTTACTTCAATTCAATTTACGTGATATATGAAATTTTGAAAAGTAAGTAATTTTTTTGTAATTTAATAGACTTTTTAAAGTATATTAAGTAATTAGTTATTATGATTTACAATGTTATTTTATATTTGATTTATAGTAATATTTGCGTAATTTTTACTTATATATACAATTTAAATAAATATGTTACTCCATCTCATAAGATAGTATTATTTTATCTTATTTTATGTAGAGTAATAAAACGTTAATTAATTTTTTATGTCTTTAAAATATTTTAAGTTGTTAATTATTATAATTTGTGATACTATTTATGTAATTAACGTTTATATTGTAGATTGAAAAAAAAATTAAAATAGAGGAAGAAAATTAAAAATAAAATAAAGCAAACTGCTAAGTAGACACATCACTTTTTTAATCGTTAAATATACAAGTAAATTAAAAATAAAATAAAGTAAGCTGCTGAAGTTGACACGTGGTCAAATAAATTAAAATAAAAAAATACATAAAAATAAAATAAAATAAGTTACTCTACCCACCCATGTAGTAGTTTTTTTTTTTTTTTTCCTCTTCAAAAAATAAGAAAATGTAGGCAGGATAAAGCTCGTCAAAGAGTCCGAGCAGTTCGTGTATGACCAGCCGTCTCACTAACATAAAACATGAAGTTAATTATATATATATATATATATATTTCCTGTGTTGAAGACTTACAAGGATGAAGAGAGAGATACAATTGTATTATCCCCTGTGTGCCACGTGTCATGTATTATCGACGTGGATAACACTTGTATCTTGTACCAACTCTATATAAATTTCCTTGTATTGTAAGTCAAATGAATCTATCCGTAGCGCCTGCTATTTTTGGGTAGAAAATCCAGAAACCATGGCGGAATCTTTAGAAAGTGTGAGAGTATGCATTGAAGAATCTCAGAGCGACACAAGAGTGAAGAAAAGATCGACAGTGGGACGTTCGAGGAAAGGGTGTATGAGAGGTAAAGGGGGACCAGAAAATGCTTTGTGTACGTACAGAGGAGTAAGACAAAGGACATGGGGAAAATGGGTAGCAGAAATAAGAGAACCAAATCGTGGAGCTAGAATCTGGTTAGGAACTTTCCATACCTCCCTTGAAGCTGCCAGAGCTTACGATGATGCCGCACGCCGTCTCTATGGTTCCAATGCGAAGCTCAATCTCCTCGAAGAAGAGGACGGAAATCTCTCCTGTATGGAAAATATAATAATCGAAGGCGGAGGAGCAGGAGAGTGTTCTGTGCTTGAGGAAGCATCTATATTTAAAGATGGGAATGGGAAATATTTGGTGTGGGAAACGCCTGCCCCCAGTTTGCTGGATTTTCATGGAGACACTAATTGGACTAAACAAATAGACACTAATAATAATATTGATTTTAATTGCAAGGAGTTGTATGATCATAGAGAATTTCCATTCCCTATGTAGATAGCAGTATAATATTTTTCTAGTAGCTTTTTGCCCTAGTGTTTCAGTTTCTACCCTGTTCCATGCTCGACGGCCCTTACTTGTCTATCAACTGTTTGGCCTCAATTTTCTTCTTTCTTTTTCCTTTTAAATGCTTGGGAAGAAAACGAAGATGGAGGCAAGTTTCTAGTCGAGCTACTATAGTTAGCTTTTTTTCCTTTTTGTTTCCTCTTAAAATTAGTAAGATTGGTATTAGATGTATATCTTCTAGTGTTAATTCCTGGTAATTGTGTGTGTATTTGATTTTGTTTTACTACCTCAGGAAGTTTCTTTACACTGACCATCAGGAAGTTGGTCTTAAATGTCAAAGTTGATAACCTTCTTACAATAGACAATACACACATTCAATTTCCTTTTTTCTTTTACAAATATATAGAATTTGTCAGTTGATTTCGTTTACTAATCTTGAATTCCAGAGTGAGTTACAAATGATGTGAGTTTGATTTACTGGTTTAGCACTGGATTGACCCTTGGTCAAATTCTTAATGTCACAGACTTAAATCAAGGTAAGTGAAGACATTGGTACAAGTAGGAGAATATTACTCCCACTAATTAAAATTATGTTGAACATCTGAAGCAATTCATGAGCTTATGATAAATATATAAGTAGTACCATCCTTTGTCCATAAACCTATAGATAATAGTTAATTACATTCTTGACGTGAAAAATGACGGAACAGTTTGAAACAATGGAAGTAATTCAGCTTTGTTCAGATGATAATACTACTAGTACTTGCAGAAACGTCGATGGACCTGTCATCTTCATCTCGTATAGTGGTAACCGTGAGAGCAACTTGGTTTATACTAGGCCTAGCTTCAGGAGAATGGTTCACACATTTAACAGCAACTTGTAACAAATTAACCATCCTTTCTTCACTAGCACCTTCTTGTATCAAAGTTCTGTCAAATACTTCAACTGTCCATTCTTCTCGTAGTACAGAAACAACCCAACTTGCAAGTTCTATTCCATTATTTTGCACTTTTCCAGTTAGCAATTCCAAAAGAATGATACCAAATGCATAAACGTCTGCTTTAAACATAGCTCCTACATTTTCATTAGTAATAGGGAAGACATAATGGGAACTGCTTGTAGCAAACTGTGCCTGCTTTTGTATAGTAGTAGTACTAAGTTCAGCAATGGTCATAAGGCCATATTCACTTATTCTTGGCTCCATGTTCTTGTTCAACAAAATGTTTGATGATTTCAAGTTTCCATGAGCAATTCTGTCATGTTGAAGCTCCTGATGCATGAAAGCTAAAGCGTCGGCTACACCTGCTGCTATAGAAAGTCTGCTACTCCAATGAAATTTTTGGCCACTCTGGATTCCTGGTAAGCAGATTCATACACAATTGTTGTAATGACTTGTTGATATTAAGGAAAAAAAAAGTTTCTAACTGAAGTAATATAAGAAAATTTTCAAGAACTAATTGTCTCTTGCAGATTATGGAGGCTTTGTTCTATCCACTGAAGCGTTTTGCCAGCACTCGTTCATATTGGGGGCGATTCAAGGATATGTCATCATGCTGTTTAAACTTTTAAACCAGATGTCACACAATACAGTACACAAAAGCAAAGATGTAATGATATGCATGCCTTGTTAAAGGTTAACCAACTTAAGGTGTTTCACACACCTAAAAGGCTCAATACTACTCATTGATCAAATTAAGTAAACAATGTTTGCGCTTTTTAACAGTTTAAGTTTTTAGATGACCACGTCTCACAATGTGGTACTAGAACATATTGAAATCTCACGTCATGCACCCATTAGCTGATGTAAAAGAATCAGACTCTCATGCAGTTGAAGTTCTTAGATGAAACAGTCACAGAAGAACAGATTGAATGAAAGTTACCTTGTAGATGTAGAAGAAGACTACCATTATTTTGGTACTCATAGACCAAAAGCTTCTCTTGTCTAGAAGAATAAAATGCAACAGCAGGCAACACATTTGGATGCCTGATTTGGTCTAGTTTCTGCATTCTCTTCTTGAATTCATTACCAGATATTGACCAATCTTTTATCCTTTTGACAGCCAGTGTGATTTTGGGATCTTCACACATCACTTTGTACATACTACCATGTTTCCCTCTTCCAAGCAACTCCGCTGGAGCCTTAAGCAAATTCTCAAATCTCAATCCGTTATTCGCCTCAGGACTCATAAGAACCACGAGGGACTGTGAAACCGCGGTGTTGCTCTCATTGGAAGAAGTGACAGCTGATGATAAATCTGAATTGCTTGTGTTTTTCTTAGATTGTTCCATTGATGTAAAAGTATAATGATCAAGTGAAGCCACCTTTCTCATTGCGTCAGTTCTTGATTCTTTCTTCTTCTGCTTCTGCATCCGTGTTTTATAGATGCATAGCAGGATACCAAGAACCAGAGCCAGGCCTATCAGGAAATAACCTGAAAACATGAGAATTTCATCTCTTGACAAGCTGTTCTTTGGCTTGTCATGATCAACTGATTCTGAATTTTCGGACAATGATGAGCATTTTTTTGCCAATGGGGCACCACACAACAGAGGATTGTCCATGTAGCTACTAACAGGGAAACGATCGCCCTCAGGCGGAATCAATCCACTGAAATTGTTGAAAGAGACATTAAACACAATAAAGTTCGAGAAGTCAAATTCAGGTATCTCCCCTGATAGATAGTTATTCTGAGCCTCGAATTCAGTCAAGCCCGAAATCATGGATAAATCAGGCAGCACACCTGATAATCTATTATTGGATATGTCAAGCCTTTTCAAGTTATTCAATCTTGAAAATGACTGTGGAATGCTACCCGAGAACCGGTTTCCACCAAGAACAAGATGTGTTAGATGCTTACATTTTCCTATACTGTCCAAGTTCTTCCCATGAAGTAGGCCATTTTCAAGACTCAGGAAGAAAAGAGTGTCCGCGATAGGCTCCACATTACAAATCGTGGAGGCATCAAATGTTCCAGATGAAAAATCGTAACCATCAAGAATGATTTTCTCCACGGAGAGAGTCTTCATGTTACATCTAACACCAAGCCAGTTGTCTTCACAAGGATCAGACGTTGAGTTCCAGCCTGAATTAGTACCAAGAATTGTACTATTATTGCTAGATACCTCTGCAAAAAACTTGAGCAATGCATCTCTAGTAACTGTTTCATCACATCTAGCTGGGTCAAAGATGAAAGATAATGCAATGAAGAGCAAAGCAAAATTAAGAACTTTGTTCATTTTTGCATGATACTACTAGCAAAATGAGGCAAAGAAAAGGAGGATAATAAACAAATTCATCAACTGGAATAAAAAGTATGTTGGATTATTCAGTTATGATTGTTGATATTCCCAATGTTTGAATAGTCGATAATCGACTAATTTGGTGCCACTTGGCGGAAAACACAACTACTAAATCCAAAACCAGCCGGCTGCGTATTGCTCTTTTAACTTTATCCTCCTAGTGATTACTCATAGCAGTCTGCTTTGATATCATGTTTGAAGTTTATGATTGTATTATCTAAAAAGATCAAGTTATTACTTTTATTTCCTTAATTGTAGATCGGCCGTACTTTGGTTTGGTAGGTTCATGAGGAAAAAAAAGGTTCTCCTTATACCTTCAAATGTATATAAATAATAATTTGTATAACTTGTCATCACTACCTACTTTGAATTTGTCGCTGATTGTACCAGTAATTAATTATTGTCACTTTTGCTGGCTCTAGTTCTAGAGTAGTTACACTACTTAATAAACAAAGAACATTGTAGGCATCCCTTTATGAAAAGATAAACAAGAAAGGACAAGCTAAACATGCTTTAATAACAACAACATATGCAATATATTCCCAATGAAAAGGGTAGAATGTACGCAGTCCATACCACTTATTTCAAAGGTAAGGTAAAAAAGTTGTTTTCGAACTATAACAGCAATTCTTGACAGATCAATATACACATGGAAAATCACTTAAACGTCAACTAATATTGAGTTCTGAACGAATTCAGTGCTAAGAACCTTAAAGATAACGAACATATTACGTTTGAAGACACGTTTGAAACAAAAACCTGAATTCTAACACATATATTGATTGGTTACATTAACCATCAGGTGGAAAGTTTTTACACAAAACGAAATTCATCACACATCTGCATGTTATACATATTGACCCTAAACTACTTTTGACACCTTGATATACATACAAGGATGAATCAAATATTACATGTAAAGAGTAAAACTGAACTAAACATGATGTCCATTTAGGATCCTCCTAGTCTATTCACTCAAGGATCAGCATGTCCAACGACTTCATCATCACTATCGCTCTGTCCACTGAACACTTCTTCATTGATCTCCTCGTCGCTCTCATCTTTTGGTGTGCCAACGATGTTCTCCTGCTTTCCGTATCTCTTCACAATAGTCTGTAACCCGAAACAATGTGTCAGACGATCCACGGTCACTGGTTTCACATTCTCAGATAAAAGCAGAATTGCAACATAAAATATCTTCCTAAAAGGTTGTCAAATTATCACATCACTTTTTGCTCAAATTAATTCTTGTCTTTCATCATCAGTGATGCTGCATCACCATTTAATGGATCTGAAGGATTTGGATATAGCAAAAGCTGTGGTATAAAAACCTCAAATACGTTTAAAATATCTGCACACCGGCATATGCTTGGTCAGATTTCGTGGAGCTCACAGTTTACGAACGTTTTATGATGTTATCAACATCTTGGGCTGAACTTTCATAAAAAAAATTCTCAAAAAGAAGATATATAGAGTGTAAGAGCAAAAATAAGTTACGAGACACTTGCCTTATATAAGTCCAAGAATGACAATTCTAGTAATTTTCATTTCAAAGGCATTTTGACCCACTCTGAACGGAGGAACGAGAGTTGAGCTTCTACCATATAGACCTTAGCCTACAGGGTGCCGCAACACAATTTTTGTTGTCTTCGATTAGTTCATATCTATAGCCTATGCTTAAAGAACTTAAAGTGAAAAAAACTTCAGTCAGATGATTAAGCGAAATGCGTACGTGTGAAACAAACTATGCGGGAGTAAGAGCTCATGTCAATATAGTGTATATACCATATAAAATAAACAAAATAGAATCCCGCATATCTCTCTATCTTTAAGAAGATTCAAGCCCAATGCGGCATAATCTACACCGATGCAGCAGTATTACTCTTTCCCGACAACATCAAATAACTTAAGCAACTCCAGATTATTTGAAGAGTCCAAAGCTCCATGATAAAAAAAACACATTTTCCAACATAATATTACTCTTTTTTGTATAGTGAATATAGTTGAGGACTTACAATATTTTCTTTGTGTCAACTCTCTCTTTCACTGTAGTAACCTCAAAATATATACACAATATATTCCTTGTCATTTTTTTTTAAAATTTTATATAATTAAAACACAAGGAAGAAGAGATCCTTCATATAGGCATAGGATTTCTTCCACAAATAAATGACAAGAAAGTTAATAGTTAATTGAGGTGTAGTGGGGTAATTAGTAGGAGTTAGCAGAAAGAATATGTTTTAGGAGTTACTAAGTTACACCAAAATAATTGACCACATTCTTGTCAATTTAATCCACTAAGACAAATATATAATGAGGAGAATATGTCATTGTGATTACACGAGTTACAAGATTGACACCACTTTCTTCACTTTATGCCTACTAATTGTCATGTACTTTAATATTTTTTATTTTCATATAAAATGCACCAACATTCCCCCACTCATTTTAATATTAAAACAAGAGAGTACTTCACCAATTTTGTTGAAAGGAGACTATGGTGCATAATAAAAGTATGCTTTGCATCAAACCTTCACTTAGTAAAATAATAGCCTTTACTCCAGAGTCACACTTGAACTATGACTGCTTAAGGGAAATAAAGTATCATTGCTTACACACAACAATAAAGGTGTTCGACATAAGCTTTAATAGCCAACACATTACGACTTTGTGCTATCCCGGAGTTCATGAGTGTTTTTGAAAATAAGCTCTCATAGGAAGCAACCTACTTCCACACTCATATATAAGTGTAATCTGTCAAAGGTAGTCCTGTAATTTCAACACCCCATTCATATGAGATACAAAATTTCATTAAGAGTTCTTAGACTCAACCTTTCCAAATCATTATAGAAAATACACTCACACCGTAGGGAGGAATAAAATAATAGTGCATTTCACAACAAATCATTATACGATTCGTTCTTCCCATTGAACCTGGTTATAGGATCTCTAAGCCCCAGATTGGGTTTCCTCATATATGACTTAGAATTTTTTGAGCTTCAATTTCATTCCCTCAATGTGCTTCAGACGCTTTATCTTGCCATGACCATGGTCTAATTCTGCAAGATTATCACAAGATTTAACACAATTAATATTGATGGTATACCAATAATCAATATAATCTCACAATATTGTATTTTCTTCTCATGGTTTAAATTAACCATTATATTAATGGTTTATACTCTATCAATAAATTTTGATGCTATCACAATAAGTTAAAATTACATAAATAAATTTCTCAAAATAAAGTGATTGATATAATAAATCTCTAAATCAATTCACTTTTTTAACTAGGTGAAATTAAAATAATTAGTTCAACCTTCATGTTAGAGTTAACAAATAATAATTTGCTTTTCTCATATTTAACAAATAGCATCAACTTTTCTGGTTGCACCAAAAATACTTTAGATGCTTTAAGTATAGCATAATAATTGCTTAATAATACAAGTCACAAACTTTCGCACCAAGTAAATATACTTGAATTGTTTGTACATGCTATACTACATACATAATTTTATATCAAGTGCAATTAGTCACATATCTCATATTGTTGACTAGGCTAGAATACTCCTTTTTTGTTAAACTATTTTCACATGTTTGAATCAAAAGGAGTTGCTAGACTCATACAATCAATAAAGTTGTATTTCACAATTTTTCTCCATAATGTGACTTGTCAAGGAAATTTCATCTCATGTTTTAGGATATTTTTCATTCCAAGAATAAAAATTATCCCATCCAAAAAATTGCTCCTCGATATTTTTTTTCCCATTTCTCTGATAACATGCATATTTGAGTCATTCATCATACAATCACATATGAATTATTCCAAAATAAAAAATATACACTTGTCATATTTTTTTAAAGCATTCTCAAAGATGTAAAACTCATATTTTTTCATGATGAATAGTTTTCATTTCATCAACCCCCACTATTTTGAGAATTTGAACACCACTTTATGTTTACAAAAAATAGTACCACTTTAGTCGTAAAAAATATTACATACGAATTTTTCTTTTTTTATCTTTCTTGTACAATAACTAGAAAAGTTTGTACTTTCTTCGCTTGAGTTGAACAAGTAAAAAGAATACTTTACTTGTCTATCTCTTTCCTTCCTTCTCTTGAAGAGGTCTAGTGACTGTTGGGCTCAAAAAAGCCCAATGACACTCTTACATGGTGTGATATTGTCCGCTTTGAGCCAAACCCGCACGGTTTTCTCCAAAAGGCCTCACACCGTTAATAGATCCTACACCTTATATGTAGCTTCACAACCCTTTCAGCTACCGATGTAGGACTTCTTTGGGCTTGTCGAAGAAGTGCATTTTTGTGGGCTACAAGAAAGGTGTCAAGGGATACAAGTTTTGGGATCCGATTGTAAAGAAAATGGTGATCAACAGAGATACAATATTTGATGAGCAGTTCATGTTGCAATAGAATCAAGACAAGGCGTCAATGAATTTAGAACAACATTCACTTGCATTTGAGAGAGGAGTTCTAATTCTAAATCTAGTGGTACTAATACAGTTGATTTGCAGAACTATAATCTAGTCAGAGATAGAGAGAGACGCACCAATGTAAAGGTTCCAAGAAGATTAGGTTTTGAAGACATGGTCTCTTTTGCACTTCACATTAGCAGTGATGATCCAGCTACTTTCTAAGGAGCTATCACTAGTCAAAAGAAGGGGAAATAGATGGCTGCAATGGTTGAGAAGATGGAGTCTTTGCAGAAAAATCATACATGGGAACTAGTTCGACTTCCTGAGGGAAAGAAGGCTATTGGTTGCAAATGGGTGTATAAAAAGAAATCAACAATATCAGCAAAAGAAGGGGAAAAGTTCAAGGCTCAATTGGTAGCGGAGCCCAAGTTCGGCGGGACGAGTATGGTGATGTGGTTGAGTGATGGAGTGCATAGCGGAGCTCGTTTGCTTGCCCTTACGAGTTTGTAGATACACACACAAGAAGGAGTCAGCTGCAGGCTTCGGTTGCCATAATACTAAAACAATGTGGATGGCACATAGTGAATCTCGGTGATCAATGGATCATGGTATTGGGCCACGTGGAACTTAGTTAGAGAGGGAGATTGTTGGGTGTGCGAACAAAGTCCCACATCGGTAACTAAAAGGGTTGGGAAACTGCATATAAGGTGTAGGATCTCTTAATGGTGTGAGGTCTTTTGGGGAAAACCATGCGGGCTTGGTCCAAAGCGGATAATATCACACCATGTAAGTGACGTTGAAGAGGGTGATGTTAAGATCTCCCATTTTTTCAAACTGTAACAAAATCAAGAATCTCCTTAAAATTATTGGTATATATGCCATAAAATACATAAATTACAGTTGAAAATAAATTGAACAAAATGGAACAAAATAATATTCAGGTTGAGGCGTGATATCTCGCTCTCTTAAGGAGATTCAAGCCCACTGCAGCATAATTTACACCGATCCAGCATTATCACTCTTGACTTGTCCTTTCTAGAATACAACAGCCCGACAACGTCGTACAACTCAAGCAACTCCGGATTAGTTGAAGAGTTCAAAGCTACACGAAAAGAACATCTTCCTTCAACATAATATTACTTTTTTTTGTATAGTAAATATAGTCGACGACTTAGAATAATTTTTGCCTCAACTCCCTTTTTTCACTACAATAACCTCAAAATATATACACATTCCAAAAATAATCATACACTTAAATATTTTTATTTTAATAGTAAAATGCACCAACATTCCTCACTCATTTTAATATTAAAATAAGAGAGTACTTCACCAATTTTGTTAAAGAAAGACTATTGTGCATAATAAAAGAGTGCTCTGCATTGAACCTCCTCTTAGTAAAACAATAACCTTTACTCTAGAGTCAGTAGTATTCTCAGACTTGTAAAACAATAACCTTCATTCCAGAGTCAATAGTAGTCTCAAACTTGAACTATGACTACATAAGGGAAATAAAGTATCACTGCTTACACATAATAATGAAGGTGTTGGCATAAGCTTTGATAGCCAGCACATTACGACCTTGTGCTATCCCGAATTTCATGAGTGTTTTTGAGAATAAACTCAATTCTCATAGAAAGCATCCTACTTCCACATTTATATAGGTGAAATTTGTCAATGGTGGTTCTATAATTTCGACACCCCACTCATACTAGATACAAAATTTCAGTAAGAGTTCTTAAACTCAACCTCCCCAAATCTTTACAGAATACACTCACACCGTAAAAAGGAATAAAATATTGGATCATATGATTCTTATAGGATCTCTAGTCCCCAAATTGAATTTCCTCATATATAACTTAAATTTTTTTAAGCTTTGGCACGCAATTACCAAACATAGGGCTCCATGACTGATTGATGACATCCAAACATACAGAGCTAGACCAGCAATAACAGATGAATATTCGTGAGCGATGTTGCATTAACATTTTCCGCAGATGCCCTATGTAGACAGACTTGTGTTAGATAGGTTTAACTAAGAGACAAACAGACGAAAGGTGGCTGACATACATATACCAGTGACTAACATAGTAAAAGGTAATTGCTTAAAATACAGAAAGGATGTATATATAGCTTGCATCTCATCAACATTAGGGTGGAATATTTTGTTGAGAGATCCAATGGTAAGGATAAGCATCTGGCAACTCGTAAATACGATTTAAATAGTTAGCGAAGAAAAGAGAAAAAAAACATGCCCACATCCAACTAAGCGTATCGGTCTGCATTATTGTTGATTGTACCATTCAAAAGCCAATATAGGGGAAGATGATCGTTCAAGGTCACGAATCAATAAAAGACAAAGCTAAACAAGTATCTTCGTAACATTACTTTCTTTTGGGCCGTAATTCCATCATTAATGGTCGTAATCACTCATCATCCTGTGAAATGAAAATGACATAAAGAAATCTCATGGTGGTAAATAGAAACCTGCCATAGGAACTTTCATATGTATCCAGAAACATTGACGTAACAGCTAAAATGGGGAAGTGTGGAATTAAATGACAAGCCTTTGAAATTCTCATCTTTTAATTATACTAGGATAGCTATATGTAGGCTTTATTCTTTTGGATTGAAATTGATCTAATTTAATTTGATATTATTGAATCTGATCTGATCTGATTTTATTTGATCTGAATATAATTAAAATAATAATTAGAAAATTAATAAAATTGTAACTATAATAAAAAATAAAAAATTATATAAATAATTAATAGTAATAATAAATAATAAATTATAAATAATTAATAATAAATAATAATAATAATAATAAATATAATTAATTTTCATATTTTTGTTGTTATTGTCTGTCCTTTTTTTAATTGATTTTTTTGTATTTTTTATGTGAATTTTTCTTAATATTTATGTAACAATTTATACACAAAATTTTTATTACCTTTTAATCCTTATTCCATCTCTTGTCTTTTAATAAGTGTAATATTACCTTTTGTTCTCTCTCCCATTGATTTTAATTTATTTTTTTTCTTCCTCTTTTATTACATTTTTATTTTGAATTAGTAACTCTGCTAGATGTTTAACTTGTGTTTATTTCAAAGAAGAGAACGTCACACATACTTTTTATATATAGTTATATACTATATATTAAAGACATATGAAGAGTAAATTCAAACATGTACGCCTAACCTTCCTATTAGATATCAATATGAAATTTTACTAGTCATTGTTATATATTTTAAATAAAGATAAAAGCTAATTATATAAGAATATGCCATATTTATTTAAAAAAAAAATCGTATTCAAGATGTTTTACCAATCAATTTTACCAGCCGTCCACCACTAATTATTTAATGGACTAATTAACTATAAATACAATGTGATAAGGGTGGAAATTAAAACAAATTTCCATAAGACTGAAGAGCCAAAGAATTATTTAAAAATTAAAGATAGAATTTTTTGACTCAAATTATCAAAATTATGTTTAATTTGCAATAAAAGAAAATTTTAACTTTAAGCAGAAAGCAATATAGAGAAGCACTAATTTATTAATGGGAAACATACTTAATTGCTTTTGGTCAAGGTCTTTCTTTAAGAATTTGACCATGAAAAAGAAAATAAATTGTTGTACGACTATGACCCAAGCGAAGGCTCAAGCGAGGTGGGTCCAATAACAGAGGTCCACCTAAATAACGGTAATAATAATTAATATTTACTGCAATTAAAGACTCCTAAATGAGGAAGGAATATAGATGGAAAGCACTACCCGAAATACATGGAGTAGTTATGGTAGGATTGTAATTGCCATAATTAACTTCATCACCGGAAAAAACGAAAAGATAGACTCCTCTCCTTAATGGGCACAAAAGCATCTATAAAAGCGGATGTAAGGACAGGAGAACAGGTATGCTCTAAATAATATTTACTATACACTCTTGGAATTCTCTTATTGCTGATTAACTGACTTAAGCATCGGAGAACGACCCCGGGGACCACCTTGGGCTCTGTTTTGCAGGTAACAATCGTGATCTACATACACTAGATGGAGCATCGCACGTTGTGGTCTTGGTAAGGTTTTTTGTGACTTATAAGACAGAATGAGTGAAGGAAGGTTCGCTAGTGTTCGAGAGAAGCTAGTGGCATTGTAGAATCCACGGTTAATCTTCAAACCCATGTATAATCAATTTAATATTTCATCTATTATAATGGATCATTGATATGATTAATTACCTTAGTTGTTTCTTGTTTTTGTTTGTATTGTGAAGCTATAGATCAATCTTTTATTTAAATTTTTTCATTCTTGTGACACCTTTTATTATATATCCCCCCTTTACTTGCTACATCCGTTTGAGTCGTAGTAATTGTGCTTTAATTTTTATCTTACTCGATTGCCTTTATATTATTCCTCGTGGATTCAACCCCGACCTTCTAAGTTGGGTAAATATACTTTGACAACGTCCACGTACACTTTTAGATTGATTTTGGAGTGTAATTGAGCGTTATCAATCACCGATTTAGTGGTATCCATCGTAAAATAATTTTTCTTTCCAATTATACCCTTACCTAATATTAGATAATTCTGTTTTACCCTTTATTCTATTTGACTCCACCCAAATAACTATGTTTTCTGCATTCAATTGTCTTCTACACTAAGTTCTACGATTCCTTTACATTTCTCTTCTACATTATGAAACCATGACAAACCGCCATCCAAAAAATCTGTAAAACTCCAAGTAAAGTTTCAAAAGAAATTTAAGAAGATATGGTTGAGTTCAATCTTGAAATTCATGGTAATTAACACTTATTTTTTTGGATACAATTTTTTAGTACTTCATGGATTTCAGGTGATGGATTTAGAGTAGTTTGATTTTTAACAGCTGTTTAGCTTTACTCCCAAGACTAAAAGAAAAAAAAGTCATCCGTTTTGCGATCTGAAAGAATAAATTTTTATATTAGGTTACCAATTATTGCTTCTTTGAGTGGTGCAGAGGACAGATAGGTGTATACTAAGAAAATTGTTAGAAGAGCAACACTTCTTAATTGTAGATAAATATGACCATTTTGTGTAGCTCCTGATGAAAATATGGGTGAAACGTACAGTGATGCGTTGTACTGAGTAAGATTTAGCATTTGGTCATTCGGTTCCTTAATTCGATTTCACTTTTCTCTTCTTTGAGTTCTCCTCTTCTCTCACTGTTTATTATCTTCTTATGCTATGAATTTGTTAGAATTCAACAGCTTTAGGATATCTTCAATATGAGAAATGAAAATGGGGGACATCTTTGTCCTTAAATAATGTTATATTTTTTTTAGTAAAAAAGATTATTTGCTCTATAAGTATACATAAGTGCATAATATGTATTAAAAATAAAAAGATAAATATATTATAAAATTAATCACAAAAAAGTTGGTAAGTAGTAAAAAACAAAATCTAAAATCATCCGTTGAGATGGTTGTTGAGGAGGGAAATTTGAATGTTCAAAGTTGGGTGGAGTTAGTTTGATTTTTAAATCTAAATTAAAAGTCAAACTAACCATAAAATAATTTTGATCAGCAGGTCAAAGTAAAATATTACTAAAAGAGAAAGAAACTTATATCTATTTGGGGTAACTTGCAAGATATTTTGATATATATATTATTTATTTCGTTAAATTCATGGCTATTTTGCGGTAAAATATATTGTATAAAGGAACAAGATGATAAGAGAATTTCTTATAAATCAGATTATAATTTTTCATAATATTTTTCACGTATTGTACGGATATAAATATAGTCCATTTGGGTGCACTCATGCACAAAAAGTGAAGATAAGAATTAGTAACTTAACCAATAACATTATATCATAAATGGGACATGTACATAAGTAGCCATTTCGATGAAATATGGAAAATCAGATTAGCCACATAAATGACATATTGTAGTCAAAAGTGCATTTGTTTGTTTTTTAATTTTATTGACCTAAGGTGTGTGTCTGTGGCCATGTAATTCAAAGTAGAACCCTTTAAACTTAAATTGTTGACAACCTCACCATGGCCATGATAACCCAACACTTTAGTTCTTTTCCCCCATAAAACATACTGTAATATAAACCTTGATACTTATCATGAAGCATGTATGAAAACCATAACCTTCATTGTGGAATCATAACTTATAACGTGCATGGAATCATCAGCAAGAAACTTCAACACAACACTTGGATTGATAACTTAGAGAACATTTTATCCTGTCAAACTAGCATTTAAAGCAAGACTTAAGGAAAAAAAAGAAAGAAAGAAAGGATAATGCATCCCCACTTGCTTCCATGGGCATGCTTTAATGTGTTAAAAGTAGTATTAATTTGACACATCTAACAAACACTTAGAAGGAATGTACGTTAAGGAATTGATATGTTAACAGTTTCAATATGCTACATTAAGTACTCCGATCCAAATTTTAAACGATATATGTTCAATAAAACATTGCATATATACAATACAAAAATTTATACCTACGTTTTCAAAGTTTCATCAGTATCTTAGTTCCTTCAAGGACGGCCAAACAACTGAACCAAGTCATCACAAAATACAAAAACAAAGGCTACGCCAAGAATGTCCAATCATTCTTATCTTTTAGTTTTACTTTGTAATATCCACTAAAGCATTATTAACTCAACACTGGCACACGCACCTCACAATGTTTCAACTGAGAAAGTGACTATCAAGAAACGTACAGCTAAAAAAATTCCAAACTTTGAAGTCAGTTTCAATAAAATGAGTACCAATATCTATGACAATAGCAACAGCCGGGAAAGAACCAAAAATTAGATAACACAATTTTCCAGAGGCCATGTGGTATATAAGACCGAAGTCTGGTAACATAGTTGTTCATTGATAAAAACTATATCAAACAGCATGATGAAGAAGAAGTCTCCGATTCATCGCAGCGATTCAGTATCAGGCGATTCACTCTCTTTTACAGGCCTGGTATGCGTTCAGGACATTTCTGTGGTTCAGGCACAGAGCAATATCCTCTCAAGTACTCGAGCCAAAAATGAAATAGAGTTTGAATTTGGTCATCATGTAACTGTTAATCAAAATAGTAACAGCTACCCAGCTGATATTTTGTTCTACAAGGGTCAACTCTTACCACAAGCCATTCAATTACCACAGCCAAATCAAGCTGATAAAGTTCTCAAGCAATTCAATTTAGAAAAGGAATTTCCAACACTTCGAAACAACAGCAAGAGCAACACGAAGGCAACTGCAGGGCAATCATTTGGTCAGAAAATTTTACGGCTTGCGACCCCTTGCAGAGACTGCCGTGACACTCAAACAATTCCATCTACAAACCAGAAGCACTAGGATGATCAAGCACAATATAGTGTCCGCATGAAACTTCATTTGTGTTTGGTAAGACAATATTTATTTGAGATTGGTAATAATGTTAGCAAAGTCAGATTTGATGGAATCTTATAGAATTGCTAATAATGTCTACTTGGTTGGAGGCTTGAAGCAGTGGTATGAAGTTAAAATTCACGATAATTGTGAAGGAAATCAATTTCTACCCATGGAACAAACTAGCTACAGTTAGAGAGATCAACTAGTTTTTTTTTCTTTTGTAATCATGGTGTTCGAGTCAGTTTATTTGTATAGGTACTATATATGTATTTATTATTTTTCAACAGTACAAGTATCAAATATCCTGAAACAATTTTTAATCTTTAAACATGACTTAAATCATAAATAATAAGCTAAATACATAATGAAGCAATTTATCTATTTGTTGATTACTATATATTTTTGTTACACAAAATATGGAAAAGGAAAGTTTGTGTAGCATTTAAAAACTCCTTGAAAGATTCGTGTAATTTCCTTAAAAGAACCTATAAAAGGTAAAGATGGGAAGCTATAATTAAGGAATTTAATATAATCGAATTGGAGTGACTCATGGCAACTTGGCGCTTTGATTACAATTGAAGGGTGTAACACTACAATAGTCGAGAGGGCTCGAGGCATTTCAAAATCTCAAATGTCAAATGTATGTTATTCTTTATTGTGGTCAATAGTGTAATTATTGCACAATCGCGGGGTCAAACTCACCTTTTCAATTTAAATTTTATTTACACGTCGGTAGCTTTTGTCTTCAATAATTGTCTACAAGAATATGTAAGCAAGCAGTTAGTTACATAAGTGAAAGAAAAAAAAAAACTAGTTAGCATAGGCTAGCCATGTTGTGGCTCAGCTTCATGGTCATCCCATGCACTCGCATCACGTGCTTTTCTCTAATTTATCCTTAATATCATTTGTCTTTGTAAAAATAGAAATTAATATCTTTTATCTAATAAAGAGTTACTCTTTTTATTAAGAAATATCTATAGGAGGATCGAGCAAATGAAGAATTTTAAAAGATGTGATAGTTAAAATTAAAAAAGTATATTTAAAATAAATAAATTTAAAAGAAGGTCAAATATTTTAAAATCAAGGGAGTAATTACAAGCAAGTGCTTATATTCAAGCCTAGAAGTTCTTTTTAAGTATGATTTTGTGATCACTATATCCTTCTAAAATCTACATTATTTTTTTTTTTTTGAAATATTCTTGATTTTCTTTCTTACGTTATTAGTTTAACTCAATTTATATTGTTGTAGATGTGTATTCTAACTTGCCAATTACAGTTAATACGTTATTAAATTAATTACATGTAATTAACTTTTACTGATCACTCTTGATTTTACAGTATTAATGCATAAAACTTAAATAAGTATAATTCTTTGCGGTGGAGTCATAAGCAGAGTAGCAATACCCATTCACGGGTCAATATCAAATAAGAATTTTTTCTTAAAAACAAATTAAATATTGGTCTTTCCTTTACTATCTTTACCTACGCAGAACGCTTCCCATTATCACTCTACTGATTATTATTATGGTAAGCAATAAATTATTAGCGCTCAT
This sequence comes from Withania somnifera, assembly GCA_039654485.1. Lineage (NCBI taxonomy): Eukaryota > Viridiplantae > Streptophyta > Magnoliopsida > Solanales > Solanaceae > Withania > Withania somnifera. The sequence goes on along the minus strand of JBDJHY010000049.1, from coordinate 13,111,117 downwards.
AAAACTCACAGGGGAAGTACAAGATTTGTTTATGAACACTGAGTTTGTAGACAAAAAACAAGAAATTGAAGGAAACTGAAGTAGCATTTGAAGCTAAAATGCAGAGATTCCACTTATATTTCTTGTTTATTTGCTTCTGTGTTGCTCTTCAGCTTGTCTGCTCTCGCCATGGTCAGCCCTTTTTCCTTTTGCTTGTAATGTAATGTTAACTGGGTCATGTAATTTTACTAATGAACACTTGTCCTTTGGGATCTATTTGCGTTATTTGCAAGTAATGAATTTTTTATTAGTTAAAATTTGTTTATGTGGATTTGTTTTAGATGTGTAGTAATTGAATTATGTTGCTCATTAATTGGGATTTTGCAATGGACTTGCTTTGATTTTGTTTTGTTCTATTCTGTTCTCTGTTAATGATAAGATATTATAGTACGGGTTTTGGCTCGTTCTGCTGTTTTGTTCCTGAGTTGAATACTTTGGATCAGTTATTCTCTTTATGATAGAAAGATCTTTCTATAGTTATCGGGAAAATGGATTTTGGAGCAAAGCTCCCTACTACTATAATCCGTAACATGTATGATAGTGGATATAGTTGGAATAAACATATTACTAGTTGTATTGATAGTTACTCACTCAGTTTCATATTAGTTGTCCAAGTTACCAAAATAGTTGTCCCTAATTAGTACTTTTCAATTTATAAAACCAACATAGTATCGATTAACTTTTTCCTATTTTAATCTAACAATAAGTTTCTAAAATTACCAAATTGTTTCTTAAGTGATAAATTAGTAAAACTACCAATTTTATTTATGATTTCTTAAGGGGGCGTGTAAAGGGGAATGTGGACAACTAATATGGGATGGAGGGAGTATCTTCAGTCCCAAACCTGTAAGCTGTTTTTGACTTTTTAAGCTTTATCCTTAAAAGAAGTTAAGGTAGTTTATGGGTGCTCGCAGAATGCAAGATGCGAAAATAAGTCTATAACTGCAGTTCAATCCCCTGAAGCAGCTTGTAACAGTTGTGTTTATTATATGAATCTATATGCATTGCACTCTACGTGGTCCCATTTCATTCAAATACTAAATGTTATGCCTTTTAAGTCAAATTAAGGAGTCTTTAAATGTCGCTGCTTATCACCGTTTTCTAAACGAGTAAACTTTTTGTTGTTCCACACTTGCACTTAGTTGTTCTAGGTCACGTTTTCCTCTGGATCTTTTTTGGTTAAGGGGCGAACTTTGAAGTCAGGTTTGAGAGGGAATGAGCATGATTGTTCTGGTTGTAGTGTAATGAATCATAGGAGAAGCAAATAAGAGTGGACTCTGAAATCTGCTAAGCCTCTTTAGGTCTAGTTTTTTCCCCTTATGATAAGCTTTTTAAGCTTATCAAATCAATGTAACATTAGTGTAAAATAAACACTATTCACTCTCATATATTCAAGCTGCTCCTGTTTCCTCTCAAGTGGTGAGTTTGATAAACTTGTCAAGTACCTCTAGGATTACATTTCTTTTTTCAGCGGAAAACAGCTTTCAACTACATTCAAGCGTTGTAACATTTGTGAAGGTTAAAGTTAATCTATTGCTGATATTCGAGGTTGAATTTCTTCCTCTTTAGTGTACCTGTTCTGCTTTTCTGGATATCTAGTGCTTTTAACCCATCATATTCAAAAACTTGTTTCTTGGCCATGACTCATTAGCCTCCAAGTTGGTATTTTGTTCACTATACTGTTTATTCACCGCAGAGCCATATGTAATGCGAATCAGCTGTGGAGCTCGACATGATGTTCATACTGCTTCTACAAAGACCCTCTGGCATAAAGATTTTGCATATACAGGAGGGATACCTACCAATGGAACGGCTCCAAGTTTCATTACACCTCAACTCACTACGCTGCGGTATTTCCCTTTATCGGAAGGACCTGGGAATTGTTACAATATCAAGAGAGTCCCCCATGGCCACTACTCTGTGAGGATGTTCTTTGGAGTGGTTGCAGAACCGAGCTTTGATAATGAACCACTGTTTGATGTTTCTGTTGAAGGCACCTTGGTTTATACTTTGCCTTCCGGTTGGAGTAATCACGACGATGAACGAGCATTTGTTGAAACACTTATTTTTCTTGATGATGGTACTGCCTCTCTTTGCTTCCACAGCACGGGTCATGGAGATCCAGCTATACTTGCAATTGAAATTCTTCAAGTGGATGACAGAGCATACTATTTTGGTTCTGACTTTGGTAAAGGGACAATCGTCAGAACCGTCAAAAGACTCAGCTGTGGTGCTCAAAAATCGATGTTTGATGCTGACTACAGTGGTGAACATTGGGGTGGTGATCGGTTTTGGGGTTCAATCAAGACCTTTGGCCGGAATTCTGATCGCCTCATCTCTACCAAAAACATTACAAAGACAACTTCTAAAGCACCAAATTTCTATCCAGGATCTATTTATCAAACCGCTCTTCTTAGCACTGACGATGAGCCAGAATTAACATACAGAATGGATGTAGATTCCAATAAAAAGTACTCTATTTGGTTACACTTTGCGGAAATTGATCCTTCAGTTACATCTGCGGGACAGAGGGTCATGGACATTTCAATCAATGGTGACACTGTATTTCCAGCTGTCGACATTGTGAAGATGGCTGGGGGTGTTAACAGTGCTCTTGTGCTGAACACAACAGTTCCAGTCAGTGGCAGGACCTTGACAATCACATTGCATCCAAGAAGTGGAACTCATGCCATAATTAATGCTATTGAAATTTTTGAGGTCATAATTTCTGAATCTAAAACGTTACTTGATGAAGGTACTTAAGTTAAAAATTCTGCACTAACATTTCTTGGATGCTTATTCAGAGATTAAAGTGGGAAAGAACAATGTAATCCAAAGTTTGTACAAATTCTACACGTGGGATAGGCGATAGCTTTCTCTTTTTGCTATGCTATAAAGTGGCCGAAAATAGTGTCATGTTCTTCCTTTTTTGACTTAGGGGTCCAGCTTGCGTCATTATCATTCTGCTACTCTGATTATAACAATTATTGATACAATTTTATCCTTCTTTACTTCTGCAGTCAGAGGTTTGCAGTCGCTAAAGAGTGCACTTGGACTTCCGCTTCGGCTTGGATGGAACGGCGATCCATGTGTGCCCCAACAACATCCATGGAATGGAGCAGATTGTCAATTTGACAAAACTAGCAATAAATGGGTCATCGATGGGATGTACGTCATTCAGCTTGCTCTTAGATGTAGAAGTTTCTATCTATATGTATGTTTGTATGGTCGGGCATATGGTGTATGCATGGTCTTATCCAAATATCAAGTGCATACACCCACTTATTTTACTTCTAATCTTCAGTCAAGGTCCCCACCTCAATCTATAAGTTTCGGATGACAAGTTTCTGAACAACTTGGTCTCTACCATATGTGAATTTTCTGATTAACACCATCATTAATCAATCCAAGATAGATACCCTTCCCTCCCTCTCACAGGAAATGGCGTGGGCTGCTTTACAGTCACTTTTTTTCAATTAGAGAACCTTGCAGCTGTAGAAAATTTTCATCCTATGAACATTTGCTCGTGCACACATACTCAAATTCCCGTTTTCTCTGTATTCTTTCCCTAAGTTCCCCGCCTCAATCTTATGTGGCTTTGGTGGTAAGTTCTTGAACAACTTGGTTTTCTCTGCATTGTGTATTTCACTAATTAACACGGTTACACATAAGTAGGGAAAGCCAAGTTGAGTGTGAAAAGGAAATGCGGTAATGAGGTGGAATATCGGGAGTCGAGACTGTGAAGAGCAAAGAAAAGGACTATTGGGAGGCAAGGAGAGAGGCTGTGAAAGGGGAAAGAGAGGAAGAATGGTGGCAGTGGCCTGAAAGGAAAGTTGTGGCAATGATGGAATTATTGGTTTATCAAAGAAGGAAATGAGGAAGAGGACTGGGCTGATTCGCTAAGGAGATGAAGGGCGTATTTCTCTAACTAGATCAGAAAACCCATGTGGAACTGGGGAACAGGGTAGCAGTGAATTAGTCAGGAACTTCTGGTTGCAAATATCGATTGCCAAAGTAACCATCCCAATCTCCTGTCATGGTCAAATTTGTTATTTGAGTATCAAATTAGTTTTATCTATTGAGTCTTAGAATTAAACTTTAGATGTGATACAGTGATAGTTGAAAACTCTTTACTATACCTTTTTAATTTCAAATTTTACCTATTACTAAATGACATTAACTTAGGTCGCCTAAAGGTTGGAGGAGGGGTTGTATGTTAAACCTTCAATATAGCTTCTCATATTCTTATATTTCTTGAGTAGGATTAGAGATGGGTTGATTTGTGCTTTTCTGATTATGAAGTAAACGGATTTTATTCAGCAGAATCTAAGATGCAGAGAAGAGCAAATGGTGATCAGAATACCAAAAGATGATTAGCTACTGGACAATTACACTTTAACTCCTGAATAAGAAAATCAATAAATTGATCTAATTATTTGCATTGCTCAGCTTGCATAATTCTTTTTTGAAAAAAAGATTTAGCAAGTATCTAACCTTGAGAGGGTGACAGGGTATTGAAATCTCAGCAAAGTATCTCTGGTTTGATCTTTCCATATACACCAGAAAAATGCAGGTTGGAACCATCTGTTACATCGGCTTTCGAACTCTTCATTGTCCCATCCAGTGTATTGACCACCTTTGCAACAGTGTAGCGAAGCAGAAGCTGACACACATCTTCAGGGTCTTCCATGCACATGTGTGCATCATCTCTGACTCAGGATAAATCCCCTCTTTCTGTAGCCAATTCAAGTAGGCAGGCTTGTGGAGTGATATCCAGCTTAAAAAAGCTATCTTTGTTGGTACCGTTGTTTACCATCAGCTTCCGAGGTCACTCCTCAATTGTCTTGGGCTTTAGTTGAATGTTATACCATGTTTTCGCAGTGAACAGTCCATTACCACTACTGCTACACTTCATCATGCCTTTTCCCTGAGAGATTGTTGTCGCTTATTCCAGTTTGGTCATCAATTCCATTAAGCTAATCAGTTCCCAGTCTTGTTAATACTCCTAAATACTGTAGTCAAGAATTACCATCCCTACATTGTATAATACTGGCCTGAGGTGTCTCACAAATGGGAATAATTCAATGAACTCCTCTTTTAGTGGGGCTGCCTCCAATCAACTTATCATGCAAAATACTGCTATTTCACCATTACCGACTTCAATGTAGACATGTGAACTGATCTCCTCCTGCAGTTCACTAATATACCTCCAAGGTCCAACCTATATGGAGATTAAGCTATGCACCAGTGACTGTTCTCTCTCTACTTCCTCTCTCTGACTTTTATCTCTCTTACTTTTCCACGGCCTTTTCTGTGACACGTCTCCACCGGTGCCGGCGACCTAGCATCTCCAGCGACAGGTAAGTAGCTCTTCCAGTTCTGTCTCTTCCTCTCTCTTTCTACCGTCCACCATCTTCTCTGGTGAGATCGAGCTACCTCGGCCACCTCCCTTCTGATTGGGAAAGATTGTAGATCTACCCTGTAAAAACCAGACCAGATCAGACAGGAACTCCGATGGAGTGGTTGATGATGATGCTGTATTAGTG
>JBDJHY010000049.1:13073886-13092774 GCA_039654485.1 Withania somnifera | reverse complement strand
TTTTTTGTGTAAATTTCTTGTACATCTGTCGTTATGGATGTATCATGCTAGCGTCTTCAATAGAGCCTATAGTTTTTTCCGTCTTCAATAGAGCCTATAGTTTCTTCCTACGTTTGCTTAACAAGATTCAATGACAGTGTACCTTGAATGCATAATTTGTAATTTAATGAGGTAAACAACTGGCTTTGCTCATTTGCAGGATTTGTTTTTGAATTGTGAAGCACTAAACACTGGTTTTAGGTTTACTCATAGTTATTGTAGTATGGGACTAGGTTTCCAGGCTTAAGTGCTTTTCAAGCTGCTTTGTTAAGTTGTCTGCACATTGAAGATAAGCACATAAGGATCACCTACTTAGTGATTTCAATGAATTACTGCGCATTTCAACGTAACAATTTCAAGTGACTTTTATATCTGTTCAAATTGAAGTGGACAACAATTCTGATTTAAATCGTTTCTCCTGTATATAGAAGAATTTTTTGCACTCCCTCTATTTTTGCACTTGGGGAGAGGGCTGCACTTCCTTCTTTCCATGATATATTTTTTTTCCTTCAGATTTTGATTTGTATGCTCTTATGTCCAATAAGATGATGATTGATTACCTGGAAAATAATATGTAATGTTCTGTTTCTTCCGCACATTTTTTCATGCTGACATTGTTATACTCGCTGTACAAACAGCATACTGTGTTGTTGCTGTGGAATCTGTGGGAAGACAGATCCCAATTGCATTTTTAGAGAGAATCAAGGAAGAGTTTACCAAGAAATATGGTGGAGGCAAGGCTGCTACAGCTGTTGCTAACAGTTTAAACAGGGAATTTGGGTAAATTTCATTTTCTTTTTACTCCCCTTTAGAATAGTTGGTAGTATTGAAAGTGATAGACACCTCTATTCAAAACAATAATGTACAGGCCCAAACTGAAGGAGCAGATGCAGTACTGTGTAGATCATCCCGAGGAAATCAATAAGCTTGCAAAGGTGAAGGCTCAGGTTTCAGAAGTTAAAGGTGTGATGTTGGAAAACATTGAAAAGGTAGAAAATATATTTGGAATATACTGTTCTAGAGGACATATTTGTGTTGTGGTCTGGGAAAAAGATTGAGAATCTGGAATTGGATTTGGTTTGTAGGTTCTTGATCGTGGGGAGAAGATTGAACTTTTGGTGGATAAGACTGAGAATCTTCGATCACAAGTATGTAATGCAATGGCCATTCAATGTCATGTTCTTAAATATTTGTGTCTTGAGCTGTAGATGGATGAATGTCCACTCCCAGTTATATAGAAGATTCATCTTTTTTGGCCTCTTTTGATTGCTGCACGTACGAGTGCTATGTACTACTAAACAACAACAAAAAACTCGGTGTAATCCCATTATTGGAGTCTGGAGGGTGGTGTGTATTCAACCTTACCCCTTATCTTGTGATGGTAGAGAGGTTGTTTCCAATAGACCCTTGGCTCAAGTAAAGCATAACAAAGACAGTGTGAAAGGGAATATGATAGTAAAGAAGTTAATTAGAAAAAGAACGGTAGCAACAACAAATAATGTGGTAGCCAAAGCGGAGCGCTGGAGGCGAAGGAAACAATGGGCAATAATTGATCGAGGACTAAGATTGTAAATTTTCATAATAATATTAAATAGAGAATCTATACAACTCTCAACTACCTATCAACCTTCTACCTTAATGCTCGATCTCCACATCCTCCTATCTACAGTCATGTCCTCGGTAGCTGCAAATGAGTCATGGTTGTCTAATCACCTCTCGTCAATACTTCTTTGACTTAGCTTTACCTTTCTTTATACCCATAATAAACAACCCCGCACACCCTCCTCACTGGGGTATTTGTGCACCGTTCTCTTCATATGTCTAAACCATCTCAGCCTCCCCCAAATCTTATCTATCATGAAGGTGATATCTGGATTGTCTCAAATATATTCGTTCCAAATCCCCTCTCTCTCTCCCCTAGTATGCCCATTTATCTATTTCAACATCCTCATATGTTACTTCCATCTTTTGGATATTCAAGTTCTTTATTGGCTAACACTCTATCCCATATATCAAGTTGATCTAATAATATTTTATAAAACTTACCTTTAAATTTTGGTGGCACTTCCTATCACACAAGACATGGAAGCGATCCTTCATTTCATCCATCTTGTTCCAATATGATATGTAACATCATCGTTAGTATCATATTTCTTCGTATAATAGACCCAGGATACTTGAAACTTCCTCTCTTGGTGATAACTTATGTATCAATCCTCGCTTTGACATCTGCCTCGTGAGTTATGTCTATGAACTTCTATCATAGTCTCGCTCAATTTGAACCCTTGACTCTAGGGTCTGTCTCCAAACCTTCAGACTATCGTTAATTCATTTGTGCTTCTCGTCAATCAAAATTATATCATTTGCAAATTGTATATACCCGGACACCTCCCTTTACCCTTGGATATGCCATGTCAGTTTATCATCACCACGAGTTGATTCCTGGTGCAGCCCTATCACAATAGGATAGTGCTTTGAGTCTCCTCCCACTGTCGTCGTTTAGGTCTTGGATTCATCATATATGTTTTTAATTGCCCTAATGCAAGCTACATGTATATCTTTAGCCTACATACATCTCCATGGAACCCCAGCAAGTTCCTCTTCCTCTCCTTATAATGCTACATCAATCTCCATATGAGATGAATAACTTCCGTAGTTAAGCACCCCCAATGTTAATTCAAATTATTTCTCAGTAATAGACATCTCTCTCTTCATCTTTATCTCCATCACCCTCCCAAACTTTTATAGTGCGGCTTAGCAGGTTGATACTTCTATACAACAGCATACCAAGTTTATTTCCACAAGTGGGGTCTAGAGAGGGTAGACCGTACTCACACCTTACCCCTACCTTATGGAGATAGAGATGTTTTCGAAAAACACTTGTTTCTAGTAACACATAACAAGGCAGTTTGAAAAAGATAGGATAGGTTTAGAATAAGGCATAACAAATGAGACGTCACAAATAATAGAGGAAGCATAATAAACCATGGCCATGCAAAGCAGAATAATGTGATAAGTGAAGCACAAGAAACAACGGCTAGGTAGCTTGATGGCCCTATAGCTGCTGCATTTCTGAATGTCACCTTTGTTCTTATATAATGGTTTTGTAGTACTCCATCTCTATATTTTGGGTACTATTGACGTAAAAAAATGTCGTTAAACGACCCAATAACAATTCCATACCTGCCTTACATGTTTTCTTTCAAAATTTCCACAGTCTGGCCCGGTCACCCTCCCCTTTCCTATTCTACCAAAACCTCCTTAACCTTCTCAAGTCTATGCTTTTGCAATACCCGAAATCTCAACGACTCTCAGAGTGCTCTATAAATTGTCCGGCACAATATTTTTGCCCCCATCTTTGTTCAAGAGTTTACGAAAGTATGTCATCTTCGTCTGGTGTGTGCCACTTCCACCAAAACTGTCTAACTCATTGTTGATTCACTTCACTTGGTTCAAGTCTTGGGTCTCCTCTTTCTTGCCTTAGTGAGCCTATACAACTCTTTTCCCCGCCTTTGTCTTGTAATTCTTCATACAATCATTGGAACGTTGGCCTTTTATCCGCTGTAACCGCTAACTTCACTTCCTTCTTCACCTTATACCTCTATCTGTGTGCCTCTTCTCCCCCTCATATATGCTCTCTTCCAATTCCATATAAACGATCTTGACTTACACTTTTTCTTGGACTGTTTCATTCCACCACCAATTCCCTCGATAACCACCAACATTGCCACTTTAGACTCCCGGCACCTCTCTAGCTACTTACCTGATGCAATTAGCCGTCCTATTCCACATAATGCTACTATGTACTACTAGTTTCAGGAAATTTAAAGTGGTTTGAATTAATTTACTTTTTTAGAGAACTTGAAGGACTAATGTTTTAACTGCTTATTTTCTGTTGCAAGACATTTCTAGTGGTTAAGCTCAGGCCATTAGTAGAAAATTGTAGCATATACTGTTGAGCTATCATTTGGCTATGTTGTTTTACATTTTATAGTTTGCAATTTCTTAGATAACTATACTTTCTGACCATTCTTAGGTAAAAGGTTAGTGGCCTTCTCTTTAACTTTATTGGTAACCTTACGTAATGGTTTATTTGCTCCCGTGGGTTGGAGAATGTGAACTGTTATTCCATCATTACACATTTTTTTCCCTTTTTTTTTATTACCTTCTTTCTGAACTTGTACTTGTCTATCGTTTCCTGCTTTTGTTCCATCTGAACTAAATATGGCATTGAAATTGTTGTTTTATTGCAGGCCCAAGATTTCAGGACACAAGGAACAACCATGAGGAGGAAGATGTGGTTGCAGAACATGAAGATCAAGCTTATTGTTTTGGGGATTATTATTGCATTGATTCTGATCATAGTTTTATCAGTTTGTGGTGGTTTCAAGTGTCACTAGTGTCGTTCCTCATCCTTACTAGGCTGCGTGTTGATTGAAACTTGCGATACTTAATCTTTGTAGTACTGGCGTGTCATTTCCTTATAATTCTTTTCTTCTTTTGTTTGTCATGTCTTTTGCTCTATGTTCCGTATCATGAGACACTGCCTGTATAGCTTGTATCGCTGAATTCTTGAGTATATTATTGATCGAGTCTGCCTCCTAGTTCGCCAGCTACATAGTGATTGCTTGATTTTGTTGGTTGATTTGTTCTGAAGTGATGGTAAAAGACACTGAAAATGAAGCCAGTGGAGCATCTTTCTTTTCTGACCATGTTTGAAGGGCTTCATTTTTTCTGCACCCATTTATTCTTGTGCTGCTTCATGTGTGGACCTACTGTAATTCTTGTTCGATAGTTGAGTTCTTAAAGCTTTCATTGCGGGAAAATTAATAGCACTTAAAGTTTAAGGAAATGTGAGGTTCAATGATGGATGAATTCGTCACTTTTCTTCTATATTTTTTTCCCGCTTTATTTGGTTTTGTTGGGCGACAAAAATCTAGACAAATTTGCTTTTTAGCTACTCTTTGTTTTCAAAAAAAAGGTAAAGGGTCAAAAATACCCCTTTACTTTGATTTATTAGTTAATTTTATCCTTTATTATATTATGGGATCAATAATATCTGTCGTCATGAAAATTATTGAAAGTACCCCTTAATTGGATCAAATTCATTCAAAATAATACCCAATTTCAATTAAGCTACCCACTTTCATCCACTGATTCGATTCAAATTCACCTAATTAAATTGATCGTTTTCCTAAACACAAATATAATTACTTCAGCCAATTCTACTTCTCCTCTTTTAATGAGACTTGAAGAATCAAGAAGTAATTTATTTTGAAATCAATCCAAATAAGTTATGCATGAAGAGTTTAGATAGAGAGTGAAGACAATTGCCATCGAACTCATCGTGGTCAGATTCAGAACCGACATTTCGTTTTTCATCAGCTGAATTGCCCTGATTTGCCGAAATTAGGGTTTCTCTACCTTTTACTTTTCATCCCAATTCCTAATTACTCTTTGTCTATCCATTTAATGTTATTAGATTATTCTTTCCTTTGAATTTACTTCTATCAATTTGCCGTAGAAAAAGTTGATTTTGAATTCTGATTCTTTCACAATAGTCATTCAGTGCAATATTTAGAGGAATTGCAATTATGGGTGAATAAGGGTCAGGAGAGTCATGTTCAATGGAATGGCAGTGTGGGATGTGTGGCTCATTGTTGCCCAGAAAATCAGTGGGTTGTCTTTGCTTCATGGGAAGTACTATTTAACAAGCCCACGGAACTGGTTTCTATAGTTCTGAGCAACATTTTCAACCAATCCGCTCATTCATGAAAGAGAAGAGAAAGAATGGATGAAGTGATTATATTTGTGTAGAAGTGATCATATTTGTGTGTGTGGGGAAAAAGGTCAATCTGATAAGGTGGTTCAGGTCGGGTCAATGGGTGAAAACGGACAATTTTATTGGATATTTTGAATGAATTTGGATAAGTTTCATTGAAATGAGATCTCTCACTTTTTTACAAAATAAATTTTAAAAAATTTCTTTTAAAGATCTCTTATATGAAAATATGAAATCTTGTGTGAAAAAATGAAGATTTTGTGATAAAAGGCCAAAAAGTTAAAAAGAATTCGTAATGGGCTAAAAAACAAGTTATCTCTATAATTGACCCCATAATATAACAAAGAGTAAAATTAACCAATAAATTAAAATAGGGGGTATCTTTGACCTTTTTTCCTTTTAAATACTTGTCCTCCTCTCTAAAATAAATATTTTATAATACTTGTCATTTTAGAAAATCAATACATAATTAGTTGTTTGTTTTCACTTTTATATTTAGCAATAAAAAATTAAGGAGAGATATTAATATGGTGCAAAAAGGAGATGTATTAGTTAGATATAAGTAATAAATGAGGATAATTTAATTAAATTATAATTTAGTAATGTTTATCTTAAGAAGCATGTAAATAGAAAGGTGATAAGTATTTAGAAACTTTAATGAAATAATATAACAAGAATATACTATTGGTGAGAGAAGAGAGAAAACTTATTTCTCTTGAGAGATGAATTACAATGAATAAAACCCCTCTATTTATAAGGGAATATTTGATCCAACCTTTCTCCAATAGCTAGATATTCATATTACTTGATAGACATTCACAATGATTTGGTATACATTCATTATGACTTGATAAACATAAAATATAAACATTTACTATAATATAAACAGTTTTACAACACTCCCCGTTGAATGTTTATTTGACAGATAATGTGCCTTATTAAAGTTTAGTAGTAAACGTCCAGCGGGACAAAATCTTGTGAGAAAAAATGAGTACAATGCGTATTGACTCCCCGAATGAGTATATCAATTCAAAGACTCGAATCTTCACATTCCAATCTTGTACACTAGCTTCTTGAAAGTTGAAATTGATAAAACATTTAGTGAACAAATCAGTCGTATCATCACTTGAATGAGTTTATTGCACTTGATATCACCATTCTTTTGGAGATCATTTGTGTTGGAAAATATATTCCAAGAACACAAAAATTATATGAAAAATAACACAAGATGAAGGCTTGACAATATGAACAACAGACTTAGAATTGGAGGCTTGAAAAATGCATGAAACACTTTCTTAAAAAATGATATTTTCTCCCCCTCCTCCATGAGATTGCTATGGATTGTACGCAAATAGTTTTAGTGGATACTAAAAGCCTATGAATTTCTACAACCAAACAAATAGTGAAGAAAATCTTATTGGAAAGCAACAACTTTGAACTTGATCTTTTTTTGATGAAGAATGTTGTAAAGAAAAAATGCTCTGTAAAATTTTCAGTGAAAGATTTTTTCGTAAAAATTTTATATAGAGATTACGTTAGAAATAAGATAGTTGAATTTAAATAAAATAGGTGGTAACCAAAGAATGAAAGGATACAACCTTTCACCAATATGTGGTAACCAAAGAATGAAGGGATACAACATTTCATCAATAGGTGGTAACCAAAGAATGAAAGGACACAACCTTTCATCAAAAGACATATTCTTTCAATAAGAGACACATCCTATTTTTTAAAAGACACTCTTTAAAAGACATCTTTTACTTAAAATATAAACTATTAACTTTAATTAAATAAAATATAGAATAATTCTCCACTTGTTTAAATATAAATTACGACACAAAGATCAGGTCATGTTCACACATAGAGTAATATATCTTTGGATTTGAACATCACCTTAGTACATTATCAAAAGATGAAATCGAATATAGATTTGAACATGTTATTTCTTGTGTTAACATTGGTGACATTATCCACATATATTTATTCCTCTTTTCCACTCAACATGCTTAGAGCTTTTATATCTATGTATTATCCAAAATTCCAGAACATTTATGAGAGCAACTCCAACTTTCAGTCGAAGAGGCACCACATTTATGTTCATATAGGTTAAGTTCTTTCAGTGTCTTTATCATATTTGAGACATTTGTCCCATGAACTGAACCTTATTACGAGTACTAAAACTCAACCGTCTAATCTATGACAACTAGCACTAATATATCTCTTTTAATTTAGTACCAAAACATCCACGTATAAATAACTTATCGTTATCCTTTGAACCCATAACTATTCATTTCATAGTGTTGGGTTGGGTTTCCATTATTGGTGGACCTAATTAATAAGTTTTAACATAATCAAACTAGAAGTTGTATTCACCAATTTTTTTTTAAAGAAATTTAATAGATAAACTGGTCAATTCATTTGACTCCACCAATGTGATGAAAGTAATTCCATCTTGAATTAACTTCTTTTACATAATTATGTCAAAGACTTGTGTGTTCGACTTTCCATTATATGCTCTTACATGCTCGAGTTAAAGTGGTTTGACTATCATAAAATTGAGCTCATATTTTGCAAAATTAATGGATTCACTTAAAATTCCCCCAACCACTCAACTCCTTTAATTGCTTCAAGTAAAGCAAGTGTGTTTCTTGATTTCAAGAAATTGTACCCCCACTCAAGGTAAACACCTATCTATGGAAAATTTATTTTCTCACATACTCGATGTCCAACTATCATCGACTTATCCTTATAAATTGTATGACACTTAAAATTTCTCAAATCTTTTAATTTTGTAAAGAAAATCAAATTCTCGACTACTCACCCTTCCAATAGCACTTTCTTATACAAGTTAAGCCATAATTCTTTCATCATTATTAGTAAATTTGATCAAAGATCAATAGGGTATTGAACTCTTTATGATTAAGTGACTAAATTTATTTACACTTTTAATAATAATGAGACTAACTCAACACAATACCCCCACTATTTTGTTTGATCATGATACTCAACATAGTATCAATTTGTCCATCATCCATCATTTTGTAGGATCAATATATTAACAAACTATCATACAATATCACATATTTACATACAATAAGTTGGAGATATTGGTTATCTCAAAAGTTTATATTCTTCAAATATATGTTCGATTGTAATATTGACTTCTAATAATTAAGAAGTGACCTCCACAATTTGAATATTTCAGGAGATTTTTCATGTGTAAAAACTCAATCACCTTAAGCAAAATTCTAATGCTTAAAAAACATCAAATTCATAAAAGATTTATAACCTTTAACAGAAATAAAACGTTAAATATCACTCATAATCTTAAGATGATAAAAATAATTTTCAAGTATCGATATGTTCTATATAAATAAAAAATTTCACAACTTAAAAATAAACTGCACATATGATCTTTATGTAAGAATAACTACCCACAATGATCGCATAAATAAATGTTATTTTTAAAATTAATAAGCACTTAAAGGTCATCACAAGTATATCATTTACCCTAATAATGTTTATGAAATAGATTTTATAAAATTACAAAAATTAAAGTAATTTATAAATATACAATAAATAGGGAGAAGAAAATAAAACCCGATTTTATTGTACTATATTCAAGTTTAATTTGATATGATCATCTTTACCATATCAAAGTCAAGGTCATTGTGTTGTTGAAAAATATATTTCAAGAACACAAGAATTATATAAAGAAGAACACAGATTGTAGAGTACAGATACTTTGGCTCTGGCCCAATTCCAATTGGGCCTGAAAGGAGTAGACCCGCTGTAAGAACAGCCAGGCGGCCCCTTTTCTTTCATCTGGACTACATGATCCAATTCGGAGCTTGTTCAGGGCAGGCCAGAAACTAATTCCCAAAGCCCAACCAGCTGGGAACAGCCCAATACTCCGCCTCATAAATGGCCATGAGGAGATTACGAACGTGGGAGGTGCCACCCTGAATATAGGGAGGAGTTACGAAGGTTATAACGCCATGATCATCAATGCTCATAACCATGAAGGCCGGAAATCACGTAAGAATTAACTCCTGCCTTAACTGCTAACCTCCTATAAAAGCAGAGGTAAGATAGAAGAAAAGGTACGCTCAAAAATACTACCTACTATATATTTCTCATAAATCTCTGATTATCCGCTTACTGACTTAACCATCGGAGGTCTACCCCGGGGACCACCCTGGGCATTGTTTTGCAGGCATTCATCGCTGGACAATCCTACCTATTACGGAACACATCTCGGAGCTCACGTTTTGGTAAGGTTCTTTTATTAACTTATCACACACAAAACTAATGGTTATCTTAATTATTTCTACTTCTCCTATGCTTATTTTGATCCAGTATTAAAGCACACGTTTTGTTATAAAAATACCACAATTGTTATGTTGAGATGATATGATATGTTTAAGTCTGTGAAAAAATAGTGTTTTAGAAGTAATTCGGGTATATGCTTGAACTCAAATGACTGCCATGATCTATGTTCTTAGTATAGATGGTAGTACATTAACATAGATATATTTTTTAGTGAATTTCTAGTTTACAAACCGAGCTTTTTTTTTTTGTTTAAATTTCTTGGTCGGAATTAGTCTATTTAGGATTTCTAGCTGCTAAGTATAATTTCATGGCCTAATTAGATGTGTCTTTTTAACCGACGGAAGTGTACATCAACATTTTTAAGAAGTTAAGTAAACATGGTGGTTGATTTACGAGTTTTTTGTTTCTCTTGTGTTGTTAAGTTTGTTAGTAATTTGGACTTCTCAATTATGCTAGATTTGCTTGAGTTGGATGAAAATTTTAAAAATGTCTAAATTGGTACATTCTCATAATAGAAAGGTGTCTTGTTAAGTTATATATATACCATCCTTGAAATTTATCCATACTTCTTTAGCTTGTCTATCTGTTATAGACTATTATTTGAGGGCTAGCTGCGATACTTCTACTACTAACAATAAACACGAATTCTCGTTGTTTCTTTCCAATTTGCATTAAAATTATGTTGTTTTGCATGTATTAATTATTCAAGTATTAATTAGATATGTATTAGTAATACCTGCATAACTACTTATCACATTGCTAATACTTACATAATTCTAACCAGCTACAAATTAGAAAACATATAAGTTAATTCTATGTTTAGTGTAACAACTCAATCGCCATTATCACTTATAAAAAATTGTTTTATTATGATTGCTAAATCTAATTAATCAATCAACTCCTTTTTATGTAATTTAACAACTAATTCAAAAACACTAATCTTTTTAATGATTTAAAATTTTAAATTAGATGATCATATAATTTGATATAGTACCAAAACATATTAATGTCTTCGGTTAGAGCTTTAATGAAGAATGATTACGAAGAAAGACCAAATCTCAAAGTCAAAGTTAAAAATAAACGATTCACGTTTTGCAGTGAATAGTAATTTTTGTTTAAATTATTTATCCTACTTTTGCTAGCTAATTGTAATTTAAAGGAGAAGTACTCCTTCAGCACTCGACCTCATAGGATCCTATCTATATATAATGCTTTATACAAGGATGAACTTTTCATCCTTAGATTCTCGACCAGAGGTAAGAGGTTAAACACCGCCTCCATGTAATCGGTCTATTGGAATAATATACAGAAATTGGGGTCAATGCCTAACCCCCCACCACTAGTGCTGATGTTAAAAAAAAATGTCATACGTTAATTTTCACAAAATTCATTGTAAAAAATTAGATTCGTAGAAAAGAGAAAATGAGATTTTTATCTTTTTATAAAATAGAATATTTATTTATAATGTTTCTAAGTATAATATTATATATTGAGATATGTGACATAAAATATTATGCTAAGCATGCTTTTAAAAATGAACTATTTCTTAATATATATTCGAAGGTCTGTTGATAAAATTTCTTAGGTAGTACTGTTATGTAACGCAACCATAAGTGTCGTTTAAGTTGACTGCATTTCTCAATTTGTCCAAACTTTTCTAAAGCTTCTTTATTACTCTCTCTTTTGCTCTTTTGTTTGGAAGTGGAAAACGTCATTATATTGTCAATTTGCTTATTCTCTATTACGTTCCATACCAATTAAACAAATCCATGGTCAAAAAGTTACTTTTACTATAATGCAACAAACGAAAAAAGTTTTTCCTTCTCATTTTATTATACATTTTCGCCGTCTAATATAAATTAAAATGGAACGTCAATTTAGTTGACGGATATTCGATCTCTAACTATGTTAACCCCTAATAAAAATATAAAATATAAAATAGTGGCTTCAATATTTATATAAAAAAGACCATGTTTTTTTTTTTATTTTATATAAATAGATATGCAAAATTATTATAAGACGAGTTAGTTACATGTGTAATAAAGTAGGGCCCAGTCGCCGCTGATGAGCTAAACGACGTTCAAAGTCAAACCTTCCAACACGCCATTAGCCAACACCGCCAAAAAGAAGCTAGCTTTTTCGTCACTCATGACTTTCCTCCAATATTTAAACTAAACAATATGACAAAACTACCGCTTCATTCAACAACCCACTCACCTCAACTCGCTCATTGTTTTTGTCATTTCAACAACAAAATGGAATACAGACAAAAAAAGAAGAAGTAAAGACGACTTGCTTTCTTCTTTCTGGAAATAGCACTGGAAAAAGGCAAAGGGCAAAGGCAAATATAGGAACAAGAGAATTCTATTTTTACTGTAAAAGAAAATTGCAGATTCTGACACCCTTTTGGGAAATTTGAATTGGGTTTGGATTTTCTTGAAAGATGGCGTTTAATCCTAGTAATAGAATGGACCCACAAACGGCTGCGGAAAGAGCTGTTTCTGTGATCGGTTTATGTTATGATTTGACCAGTGATATCCGGTTGACGGCGTGTAAACCCGGTCCGAGCGGGTCGGGTTTGATAGAGATTGATCAGAAGTCAACTAAGGACTTGGTGGTGCCTGGTGGAGTGGTGGTTTCTAATGTTTCCACCTCTATCAAGTGTGATAAAGGTGAAAGAACTAGGTTTCGTTCGGATGCTCTTTCTTTTAGTCAGGTAATCAAATTTTTTTCGAGTACTACTTATTGGTTTTTTGGGGAATTGGATAATTTTTGCAACAAAAAAATTTATTTTGTAGTTGCTACTGTTCATTTTCTGAAAATGATAGTGAAGAGCTTGTAATCAGTTCTATTTGATGATTTGATTGAAATTTTATTTCTTGGAAATGTAATTTGCTTCAGAATGGGACTGGATTTTTGTTTTGGAAAAAAGAATGAAGCTTTTTGTGTTTTTCTTCCTACTAGTTGAGTTTGAATATTTGAATCAATCTTTTTTGTGAATAACTGATGTTCTTGGGCTAAGGATTTACTGGAAATAGTTTCTCGACCTTAACAAGGTAGGGCTAAGGCTGCATACACACTAACCTTGTTAGACCTCACTTACGGGATTACATTAGGTGTGGTGTTTGTTAACTGATGCGTGCAAAGAGAGAGAGAGAGAGAGTTATTGGTGTTGCTATTTCAAGTGTCAAACTTGAAGAAAAGGTAATGTAGCTAAATTCTGGTGAATTAAGTACAATTTGGATTGAGGCATTAAGCTATCTAGTTTTGGATAAAGTTTTGCCCAGTTCACGTAGTTGCATGTGATGGTTTCTGGTACTGTTTGGCTATAAAGTAGGTCTTCTTGAAGTTTTGTCACTCGTAGTCATGTACTGCATGTGAAGGTTTTTGGTACTGTTTGGCTATAATATAGGTCTTCTAGAAGTATCGGTTATGGTATGACAACTAAGTACGTCTATCTCTTTGGCACAGTTCGAATGCAACATTGATAAATGAATATAGAGATTGGAGTTGTTAAATGAGATTTGTTTTTACCTATTCTGCGGATGGAGTGAATCTCCCTTTTGTTTCTTTTAAAATTGTAATATAGGGGGTCATTCCCCTTTTCCTCTGGGGCATTGTTAGTTCTTTTGTGCATTTATGATCTATCATGATTATTTCCATTCGGTAATTGCTTGGGAAAGGTGACTTTTTGTACCTGTTAGATTAAGTGTTGAAACATGTTTTATGGAACTCGAATAATTATGGGTGTTTTGATAATTTGTTTCAGCCTAATGTATCCTGCTTTGATATGCATATCTGACTAATCTTACCTTCTCTTGCCCTATCATCTGCTCATTGCATTCAGATGTCAGAGCAAATGAATCAGGAGTTGTCCCTGTCTGGTAAGATACCTTCTGGTTTGTTTAATGCGATGTTTGGTCATAAGGGATGCTGGCAAAAAGATGCAGCTTCAACAAAGCTTCTTGCTTTTGATGGTTGGTTCATTACCTTGTACAATATTGAGTTAGTGAGATCCCTTCTAACACTATCTGAGCAAGTGAAACAAGACGTGCCTTCTTCTTGGGATCCTCCTGCACTTGCAGAGTAAGAACTTCTCTCCATAATTATTTGAACAACTATTTGTTCATGCACTGGGATATCATAGATAAAGGTTGTGTACGTTCAAAATCTAAGGATATATCTGGACATACTCCTTTATAAAATAGGACATAAGATGATTAGATTCGCAGATGGTCTGAATTAGGGGAATACAAATTTTGGTACAGAAGCACCTTTCCCCATATTATGCTTTGTGTTTGGGAACTGAGGAAAGGAAGGGAAAGAAGACAAACTGAAAAGGATGGCTATCATGGAGAAAGAGAGAGATCTGAGATTGTTTCATTTGATTGGGTAAATTACATTAGGATAATGTTTAGAATAAAGATTTGTTTCTTCATTTGATTTTCTTTTCCCCCTTCCTAAGTCGAAAGACAATATTTTCGCTCCTACCTCTTTCTATCCAAAAACATTGTGAATGCCTTCTTTATTTTCTTTTGTGAAGTAGTGAAGTTTTTAATAAGGGAAATGGGAATGGGAAAAAAAACGAAGAATGAGTTGTGGACTCTAGATGGTCATCATGGCCCTGAATTTGGGACATGGGTAAATCATGTTCCTTTTCTTAACACAGTTTATGGAAATTTTGAATTTACCGCTTCCAATTTTATTCTATCTCATTCACTGATTTTCTGTAAGTTCTTTTGACTAACTTGCTATCAATTATACCTTATATACTAACGTGGAAAATACTAACTATGAAGCCAATTATACGATTTTCCAGGTTTATTGAAAAATATGGCACCCATATTGTTGTCGGGGTAAAGATGGGAGGTAAAGATGTAATTCACATAAAGCAGCTGCAGAGTTCCATTCTTCAGCCAGTGGAGGTGCAGATATTACTTAAGCAGTTAGGTGATGAAAAATTTTCAGAAGATATAAATGGATGTCAGATAGCAAACCCTGTTAGATCCTCTGAAAAATCAAAGGTATCCCGCATCTTATATTTCATTCTGTAGTGCGACTAACTTTTCTTCTAATACATAGATTGTTATTCTAGTGCACCTTCTAGACAGTAAGGGGAGGAGGGGGGTGAATAGTGTCTTGACTAATGTTCATCCTGTAATATTTTGCCTAACCTCATAGTAAATAGTTGAACTTGAGTACAAGGAACATGCTCGTTGTATTGGTTCGATCAACTTCTATATCAATAATTGCGGAAACAAATAAGTCGGAATATTTTAGGTGGAAAACTTTTTTGTTCAAGGGAAGTAAAAACCACGACGCACATAGGTAAGTAGTTTCGAAAACTTCACTGAAACAGATGAGCAGGTTTTGGTTATGATTCTATAACCTAAGAGACTAACTCTAGCCATTAACAACCTACAATCACTTTCACTGTAGCTACACCTTCAAACTAACTCTGGATTAAAAATAGAATCTCTTCTCTCAGAAAATCACCTAAGAACAATGCTTGCATAGTAAGCAAATTAGTTTACAAATCAAAACACTTGCTACAAGAACTGGACAAATGGTAGAATTTGATGGAACTTGTACGATACTTTTGGTTCTTCAGTTTATCTCTTCTTGCTCGCATGAACTTGCTTTTTTTGCTTTTACTCTCAAGATTCTCTAAATGTAAGTGCATAAATCTGCAACAAAGCAATTTCTTCAATATATAGAGCACAAGTTGGCAACAAGGGTTGAGTGATAGACATGAATTGAATAAAATCTGCTAACCCTAGAGTATAAAGGAAGTATTGGAGAAAATGCTCAAATTTCCTTAAAACAACTCCTACTTTGATTCTACTTCCTTGTAAACTTGGACTTTGCATTAACATGCAAGATCTTCAAGATCCTCAATTATTTTGGCTACTAGGTCAGATCTGTTTCATAATAAAACATGTTACGAGTGAAAGTGACCGCTTCCTGGCTCAACTGGATTAAGTATCAGACATGTGGGCAGAATCACATCCAATGACCAGGTTCTTCAGCTTGTGACAGTCCGTCCAAAATAGCTTTGTTGTTTGTTAATCATCACAAATAAATTTCAACATAGATTCTTCACTGTTTCCTTTTGTTTTTCCATCTAAATGTGGAAAAGAAAAATTAAAGCATGACAGTGAGTACAAACTCTTTATATATTCTGAGATGCTTGTTGACGTGAGGATTTTTTATTTTATTTTTATGAGAAGGTAAAAGGTTTTATCTATAAGAACCATAACAGCACATTGGTTGTACAGAGATCATATTTACAAGTGAGCTCAAAATTAAAAAAAAGGAAAGAAAGCAAAACCAATCTACAATCCTAACAAGAATCTAGATTGTCTAGGATAAAGCTTGCTAGGAATGTTGAAGCTTTTTTTTGCTTCGGTTATCTTGCTAGGAATGTTGAAGCTATTTTTTCTGAGGTTAATAAAGATCTTCCATAACTGGTCAGTTATACTGTAGTGAATAGATGGCTAACTGTCTCCACTCTCCATGTCCTTCTCACATAAATAACATCTTGAGCGAAATGACATCTTTCTCTTGATTAGATTATCGTGTGTGAGCACAATTTCCTTTATAAGTAACGATGAAAAGCATGCTACCTTGTGAGGCATTTTAGTCTTCCGAGTGCGTATCCAAGGCCAATTGGTACATGAGGTTCAAGTTGATTTGTCATTTTATAAGCTGCATTAACTCTGAACACTCACTACTATTGTCCGTGCCATCTTAAAGTGTCATCTCCGTTTTGTATTAGTGAAGCTTTCCATATGCTTGTAGAACTCAGCCATTCTACTCATTTGCCAGTCATTCAAACCTCTTATAAGTATCAGCTCCCAGCCTTGAGAAACCCACATTCAGCTTTATACTTCTGTTGATGTCAGGATAATGCATATATATTAGGGAATGATTTCCTCAGAGCTCCATTCCCCAACCATTTATCATTCCAGAAGGTTTTAATGCCATTTTGCACCCTGATGGAAACTTGGTTTTTTAGAGCAGGCCAATAGTACCCTGATAGAACTCCAAAGACTAACACCATAGGTTGTGTTAACTATTTTTGTCATCGAATTGTCTTCAACCACATATTTAGCTCTGATCACCTTGCTCCATAAATTTTGAGGGTCTTGAGAGTACTTAAATAACCATTTTAACTTGAGAGCTTTGGCATGATTCCTCAGGTTTTCTAATTCCCAATCCTCCTCAAGCCTTGCAGAGAATTAAATATTCCACTTGACCAGGTGAAAAACCTTTGTTTCCTTGCGTTACCTTGCCACAAAGTCCTTCTTATGCCCTCCAGCCTTTGAGTGACTTCCACGGGGAAAAAAGAAATATCATATAAGTTGGCAGTGGATCTAGTACTGAGTTTATCAAAGTGAGCCTTCCTCTCATTGACAGGTATTTGACATTTCCACCTTGAGAGTTTTCTTCTCACATTTTTTAAGGGCATTGTTCCAAATCTCCTTTGATTTGACATGCCAAGGTAAATAGTAGGAAAAGCTCCCATTTCAAGTTGAGGCCTTTTTGAGAGCAAACATATCCATTGCATAGTCTTTTGCTCAGCATCGAGCTTCTCATCATACTACTACTCATTTCAACCCAGTTGAATCATGTTCCATTGTTGGAAGTCCAACTTGTGATACCAAAGGATTTGAAAGCAGCATTGAATAAATGCTGCGTTCTCCCATGTGAAGTTTCTGAATGTTGGGGCTGAAGTTCTATAGTGGTACTAGTGGGTGCACTCTGGGTTTAGGAAAAAGAAAAGGGGTTTCCCGGACCAGGTGCACGGGGAAATGTTGATCTACAGTCCTAGGAAGTAGGAAGGATTGGGGTGGGGGTGGGTAGGTGGGTGAGGACGGATCTCAGTAGCCATGCTCAGGTCCGGAGAGTGCTTACTGGTGCTGACAGAGTAAGTAATAGAGGAAAAGTGGGAGGCTATAAGAAAAAGGCCGGAGAAAGTTTTCAAGGGGAGAGAGAGAGAGTAAGAGGGAGGTGCTGGGTCACGTGAGAAAATGGGGTTGTGGACCGGAGATGAGGTTTGAAGAGAGAGGATGTGGAAACCGTTTGAAAAAACGGTTTTTTTTCTCCTTTCAACTATCACCCTTACACTCGAGGATGTATTTTGCTTGCTAAA
Source organism: Withania somnifera (assembly GCA_039654485.1). NCBI lineage: Eukaryota > Viridiplantae > Streptophyta > Magnoliopsida > Solanales > Solanaceae > Withania > Withania somnifera. Next base: position 13,074,466 of record JBDJHY010000049.1, on the reverse strand, counting down.
CTAATTCTGTCACTTCCAAAATATTTCGGAGGATGGTTATCCTAGTTTACTGATGACATGAGACTGAATGATTGATGTGCTTAATGGCTGTTCAGGTCATGTAGAAGCCATGTACTGGGGTACTGTATAAGCGGCGATTTGGATTATCCATATTTATGGAGAATGATGCTGGCTCTGAAGCAATAAGATTCTGGATAATATTTGTTGTGGTGTTTGTTAGTTCTCTTTGATAAAGGACATTTAGAGTGTTCAGCTGTCTTCCAGTCCAATTAGTTTAAGCTAGTCTGCTCTCTTCTAAGATTGCGAATGAGTTAACTAGGCTATTACAGTTGAAAAGATTTATCAATATGATTTTAAAATTTCTTGAAATGGTAAAACGAGCTGCTGTAGATTTAATTGTAAAATCACACTCCTTCCATTCTGATTTATACGCATAGTCTGGATGTACACAAAGTTTAAGAAAGAAAGGAAGGCATTTGAGACTTGTGGTCTTAAATATACCATTACATTTGTGTGGAAAAAGACTTCTGAAACTTGCTATATTATTTGTGTGGCTGTGAATGGCTTGTCATTAGGGATA
>JBDJHY010000049.1:13057089-13068373 GCA_039654485.1 Withania somnifera | reverse complement strand
AGGTAGAGAGATTGTGTGTTGGGGTTTTGGGGGGAGGGGGGGAGGGGAGTGGGGGGCCTCAGGAGCCATGCTCAGGACCTGAGAATGCTCACCAGTGCTGGCAGAGTATTAGAGGTAAGTGGGAGGCTATAAGAGAAAGGCCGGAAAGAGTTTCTGAGGAGAGAGACAGTCAGAGGAAGGTACTGGGTCACGTCGGATATAGCTTCAGAGGAGAGAGAGTCGGATGGAGGTGCTGGGTTGTGTCAGAAAATGGGGTTGTCGATCGGAGATGAGGTTTAAAGAGAGAGGATGTTGGGAAAGGTTTTTTTATGACTTACCTCTAGATCTGGGTCCTGAAGCATTTTTTGTCACTTCCAAAACATTTTTTGTGACTTGCCAAAAGTGTTTTGCTTGCTAAACTAATTCTATCACCTTCAAAATATTTCGAAGGATGGTTATCCCATTTTACTGATGACATGAGACTGGATGATTGATGTGCTTATGGCTGTTCAGGTCATTCAGAAGCCATGGTACTGGGATACTGCATAAGCTGCAATTCAGAATATTCATATATATTGAAATGATGCTGACTCTGAAGCAATTAATATTAGTGATGGTGTTTGTTAGTTCTCTTTGGTAAAGGACATTCAGAGTGTTTTAATGTCTTCCATCCAATTAGTTTAAGCGTGTCTGTTCCCTTCTAAGCTTGAGAGTGAGGCTATTACAATTGAAAAGATTTGTCAATTTGATTTCAGAATTTCTTGAAATGGTAAAAAGAGCCACTGTAAATTTAATTTGTAAAATCATACTCACTCCATTCTGATGTGTGTGCATAGTCTGATTGTACACAGTTCAAGTAAGGAAGTCATTTGAAACTTGTGGTCATAAATATACCATTACATTTGTGTGGACAAAAGACTTTTGAAACTTGCTATTTCATTTGTGTGGCTATGAATGGCTTGTCATTAGGGATAGAATGGGAAGTTCAAGTTAAACTTTTTTCCAAATTCAGCTCGATCAGGACAGAAGTCTGTCCTATAATAGAAGGTGCTATGAAGAAATTAGGTACTGAATTGAGGCAAATTCAGGAAAGTGCTACTCTCTTTGGATCAGGCTAATAGGAGACTGTCATTCTTTTCAGAAGGAGAGAGTATTATTTATCGACAGTGTGTCATGGTAGGAATAATGTCAATTAATACAATATAATGCTAAATCAGATTCTTGTAGCAACATTTATTTGCTAGTGATCAATCTTTTCAAGAGAACGTAATATTGAAAGCGGGACAAGCAAAATGGAGTTGATGGATCGGAACGTAGTGTTTGTTAATATAGCTGAGCCGCTAAATCTACAAGCCCCAAATCTTAATTGTGATGTAACAAAGTTATGTATGGGTTAGTTGAACAGACTTGGGGTAAATAATGGCATGTCCATGGATTTGTCCAGGAATGGTAAGCAAAACGGATAACACAATGTTCATTGGAGAACTTCCTTACAAATATTTTTAGACAAATCAAAGCCAAATAAAGTCTGACAGGAGTTTCACTTTCTTGCACATGACAGGATGAAAAATCAATGTTCTCAGATCCTCATCTACCATTTCCAAACTCTATGAGACCATCTATTATATCGCACTCGAAAGCTGATGTAAGTTTGTTTTCTTCCCTGTGAAACGGATCACTATGTGTTCTGATGATAAACTTTCTGTAAATGATTTGGATTTGAATTCTTCATGCAGGATCTACTAAGTATTCATATCCGTCGAGGTGGTCTTGATTTTGGTCAAAGTCATAGCCAATGGCTTCCAACTGTATCAGTGTCTCCCAATGCCATATCAATGTCATTTGTGCCAATCGCTTCACTTTTGAGTGGTGTAAGGGGCAGTGGATTTTTAAGCCATGCAATTAATCTTTACCTGCGATGTGAGTATCTATACTTCATTGTTGCTTTATTCTACCCGTGGAAATGGTGCTTTTGCTGTGTATACCTGAGTTTTTGGCTATTACTGTGAATATAATGAGTGTCAAAATATCAACAAGATCTAGCTTATTCTCTTCTCTCTACAAACTCCAGCATGACAGACAGAAAGAATGGAAAATGAGAAGGGAATAATATGCAGAGAATTATAGTTGGAATATTCTCTTGATAGATCAGCTCTGAGCCGTAGTCACCTGATGAAGCAGATGGACCAATCACTCGCCATATGTTGCTTTGAATTCTTCTCACTCATCTATTTGGATTTTTGAGTAGCATTACAGCCTTGTACAATGAAAGATTGTTGTAATTCATGCTGGCGTAAAACTATTTATTCTTTTGTTATATGATATAGATTGTCTTTGAAGGGATATCTGATGAGCCATTGGAGTGAACCCTAATATGCCTAAACAAATTATTGAATATTGGAATGTAACTATTCTGAACGAAGCAAATGGCTGTCGAGAATTCGATATAACTTTACACAAACAATTTTTGGGGGTTTTACTATAGAGTGATATAGTTGGATGGATGGATCCCTCCACCTCTAACCAGAGGTCTCGGGTTTAAGCACGGGGGATGGAAAATTTTCTATTAGGGGTGATTCCCTCTTAAATGGGGCCCTATGTTATACGAATCAGGATTAGGCAGGTCATAGTTTTGAATACCAGATGGTTAAACAAAAAAGGTTTGGGATTGAGTTGTAGTTATTGCTATTTTTCGTGTACTTCATAAATATAAGAATATATTGGAATACAATTACGCTGTCTGCATTAGTTTATTGAACAGCTGAAGCATCACTGGATTGTTAATATTAGTCTAAAACCAGTTGAAGAGTCCTATGTCTTGGACAAGGAATATAAAATATTGGGTCAAGCATTTTGCTAATGATTAAATAGAAGGGTAGGAGAATTTATCCTGTTTCAACGCGTGTTTTTCAACTTCTATCATTGGCGTCGGCAGGATTGTTTGGGTTACGAATTCTACTTTTTTTTTGCTTGACCTTTGCACGTGTCTTCAGTTTTGAGAGAGCAGAGCATATAATTACACTCCTATTCTGTGGAGGCCTCCCGCAGTTTAAACATCTAGGACTTCTATGGAAGAATATCTTCCTTTTCTGTTTTAGGAAAGAGCAAATGCTTGTTTCTTATTAACAGTTGTGAAGTTCTTTTCCATTTCTTTCATTTAGAGCCGCATAACTATGAACTACTTCTTATGTCTGATAGCAGATATTTTTCTTTGCAGATAAACCGCCAATCGAGGAACTTGAACAATTTTTAGAATTTCAGTTACCTCGGCAGTGGGCTCCAGCATACAGCGATCTTCCTCTTGGTCATCGCCACAGAAAACAAGCCTCTCCATCCTTGCAGTTCACTTTGATGGGCCCAAGGCTATATGTTAACACTACAAAGGTATATCTTCTTGTGTTAGACTATAAGAACATCAAGAAAGGTTTTCTCCTACTCTTGATTTTCAAGAGCAACATTTTAAAGTTTTCATATAATCAGCAGAGAGACCTAGCTATAGTTATAAAGTAACCCTTTTCCTCTTACTTGGAAGGAATAAAGGAAATGGATCAGGAGCAGTTCTTTCCTGTGCCTCTCAAATGTGCATTGACTAGTTTTGTTGTACTCGTTTCAAAATTCAGAAAGAGGATGCATTTTATTATGAGTTTGATTTGATGGCAAACCTTTACATTATTTCTCCTTAATCTATTTTGGAGTAGTAGAGATGATCATTTTCTTGACTTGGTGATTTTGACCTATCAAACAATTTCTAGAGAGCGTGTTAAATTTCTACTCACGTGTTTGGGGAATAGGTAATCCCACCCCCTTTTACCTCCCTAGAGGATAACCATTGCCCTGTGCTTCAACTTTTTTTTTGCTCTAAGTAAGCATAAACATTTTGCGGAAGGAGTGAGTATTGATGATTGTGTTCTATGGTCAGCATTTCTAAGATCTTAGAGGGCTGAAGATAATGTATTTATAATCAGATAGTTTGTTACTTCGGGAACGTCTTAGTGGAGGTCGGAGCTCTGAATGATCGTTCTTTCTTTCTTCTTGCTAATGTTTGCAGGTTGACTCTGGAAATAGGCCAGTAACTGGAATTCGGCTATACTTGGAAGGTAAAAGGAGTGATCACCTGGCTATCCATCTTCAACATCTATCAGCACTTCCTCAAAGTATCCAGCTAACAGATGATCTTAGCTATGAGCCTGTCGATGAACCAGTTGAACGAGGGTATTTTGAACCTGTCAAATGGAGTATATTTTCACATGTTTGCACTGCTCCAGTGGAATACCGTGGAACACGAATAGATGAATCTGCTTCTATTGTGACCAAGGCCTGGTTTGAGGTGAAGGTTATTGGAATGAAGAAGGTCCTCTTCTTGAGGCTGGGATTCTCAATGGTTGCCTCAGCAAAGATCCGTCGGTCAGAGTGGGAAGGACCAGCAACCACAAGTCGAAAATCAGGTTTGATATCAATGCTGATCTCCACCCCCTTCAGTACAAAGCTAAACCAACCACAGAAGCCAGTAAAGGTGGACTTGAATTCTGCGGTTTATCCTGGTGGTCCACCTTCACCGGCAAAGGCACCAAAGATGTCACATTTCGTTGATACAACAGAGATGGTAAGAGGCCCCGAGGAGTCACCTGGCTACTGGGTGGTCACTGGTGCAAAGCTGTGTGTAGAAGATAGTAGGATAAGAATCAAAGTGAAGTACTCCCTCTTAACCATATTTACAGAGGACTCATTGTTGATATGAAGGATTGAAAGATTGCGTTTCATGCTTTATCTTCTCTACAGGACATTGTGTATATTTCTTCATCTGATAGTTCCGCAGATATGCAAAAATGTGTTACCAGGGTCAAATTGGCCTAGTTAAAAGTTATTTAAGAGAGTGTAAAGAAACTTTGAACTTGTGGTGAAAGGAATGAATAGAGTTTTTGGATGTACATGTAATGTTCGTAAATGCACTTATTAGTTCTCTGGTCATTTCTCTCCTGAGTATCTTTGTCGCGTATTTATTCTGTGCTTGAAAATGTACGTTTCACCATTGCTAGACATCAAGAAAAAATCTTACTGCCAGTTTGTAGTTCTTGCTCTCATCTTTCATCTGATTCTTGGCAGATTTTGTTGTCTCAAGCACCTAGTGTTTTATCCAATTCCCATAAGCATATCCTATTACAATGAATTTAACCTTCAGGTACTTGTAATATAAATTTATTCTTTAAATAACATTCGAAAGGAGAGATAATAATCCAATAGATATCGGTAACTTGCATGACTTTTGTGATGACTTTGATTTGAGAATGTTTCAGTCTTGTAGGAACAATGCTGTGCACACAGCACCACCCTTTGATTTGAGAATCTCAAGTCTCTTTCTACCTTGTAGGGACAATGCTGTACATACAGCACCCTTTCTAGACTTCATTACATTGTTATGTTATTGTTTTTATCCCATTTTTGAATTCAGTCAAAGGGAGAAACAAAAAATTAAATATAACACCAGGCCGGTTAAAAAATAATTACGAGTAATTTCTCATAAGAAATGAGATTAGTAACTTTAAAAATAAGATAGACAACTTGGTAAAACAAGTTATATCACATTGGTAATGTAACTGCTTCCTTCACCCAATAATACTGAGACTTACTCATGTCCACGTCAAATGAGCTGGATCATATTTTTATACCGTGAAAGACGATAAATACGTGCTCATGTCGATGTTGTGTGATGTATCTTTCATATTTATTATATATATATATATATATATCATCTACTAAATGATGTTAAGGTTGCATCCATTAATTTAGCATAAACATTTAATACGGATAAATTTTTCCACGACGTCTTCATCATGGAAGCGTGGATCACCATTTGAAAGCAAAAAAGAGGCCAAATAATTCAAAGTTAAACCTCATTTATTTTTTTAAGCTGGGATTTTGGAGGCTTATTAGTTTTTTTGCGCTACCTCCCCCACCCCTCATCCTACCCCACTTCGATTAGAAGTTGTATTTTGTCACAATTCGAAAATCGGGAAGTGAGACGTCTACACCTTACCTGTAGACAAACCTAACTCTGCCGGTGGGCCAGTATCTGTAACCCAAAAGAGAAAAAAAAAAAAAGAGACTGCTCAACAAACCAAACAGAAAGACTAAAAATTGGGTCCAAAACCTTAACAACTCAAAATTAGGAAATAATTATATAAACACGAAGAGAGATTGGGGATCGCGTGGTATAAATTAAGGCTCAATTCTACGAGTAGAATCAAAGATACAAACCCTAAAACATTTATTTACTATAGAAAATATTGAAACTATAGTCAAAACAAGAAATTACAGGCTAAAATCAGGCAAGGAACTAAGATACTGTGCTTTCACGGAGAAAAACCACCAAAACTACCTTCAACTATATGATTAAAAGTTGATGGGTTAAGAGAAAATTGAGAAATGAAAGTTCTCAATTTTTAAATAATTGGATATCACATAAATTAATATAAAACAATTACAATACTTTAAATATCTCAAAATTAATAGAAAATTATTTCTAATAAAACCTATCCCTTAAAATAATAAATCTTCAACATAATTTGGTACGCTAACTCAAAAGAAATATTAGTTAAATTAAAACGATTTAATTCAACGCTACCCATCGCAATTAAAAATCCCGCAATCTCAACGAAATCCAAATACAATACTCCATATACGAAATCTTTACGTAACTGATATTTCAAACTCAACGAAAACGACAAAAAATGAGAAACGATGTCGTATGAGCTGAGTAGAGCCCGGAGAAGCCTCAAATGACAAAAATTTAAGATACTAAATTACCAGAGACTATCAATATCAATCGATTCCAGTAAATCATAAATAACTTGGGGCAACCTCCACTATGTTCTAAAACACAAAGTGAACAGAAAATACTAAAAATTACTCCAAAAACCATTACACATTCATTTGCAGGTTGCACTTCGAACTATATTAAAATTTGATGAATAAATCAGTCACGTGGATACAATGAACCTATTCTGTGGAGAAACCTTGTTATCAATCCACTAGTCATCATTGAAACAACAAAAAAAATAATAGTTGAAAGGTTGCTGTATCACTTAAAATAAGGCAAAAAGCCTTTCAATGACTTACATTATACAGGATATATTTTTTCCGTCATAGGTATTCTCTAGTATTTTCTATTGGGACCACAACAATACAATTAATTAAAAAAAAAAAGAAGAAAGAAATATTTACAAAAAGCATTGCTGTTGGTGCAAAGCTTCATTTAGCTCGTGATCATCATTCTTGACATTTGTTTACCAACCAACAAACCCTAAGAAGCTGCACCAAATTAAGGAAAAATTAAATAATCAACAAAAAATATCCAGCTAATTAATATATCAAAATATATTATTCTTTGGAAACCTGTTAATTCTCGAGTCCTTTTTACTTTTGGTTCCTTTGTTGATAATTTCTGATTTTGATCCTTACGATATTTAATTTATATTTAACCATCATAACTAAAAAGTGTGTTTCTCATCCATTTTATACTATGAAATAAATATGCGATATTTGAATTATTTTTAGATCTATACTACTCTTAACAGTAGTAAAATGAAGTATCCTATCAATAATTAAACGTTTCAGAGCTCAATAATTCTTTAAGTTTATGAAAATTCTGAATCATATGCTTTATAAATTGGCAGGACTATTCATGTCGCTCCATTTAAATTTATCAGATCTAAATTAGAAAAAGTAAAAGGCGTGTACCTGAGAGAACGAATAGCCATATGTTGAGAGATAGCATGGAAGAAGAAATTGACTCCATGAAGGAACATCACAACACCAGTACAACCTAGCACAAAGAATTCAAACATCCTTAATTTTGCTTTTCCAAAAGATCACAAAACTTGGGACTATTTGTTTGTCTGTGAGTGTTAATGTTGGAGATTGATAATTTGATAAAAGAGAAGGGAGATTTTTATAGATGGGGGGCTTTTATAAATAGAAAACAAAAGTCCAAAAATGGAAGATGCCTGCTTGGTTGATGTTTTCTCACTTTGTTTAATGGGATAAGTGATTGGTGGAAATGACGTGGACATGCAAATCTCAATTCACAATGAATGAGATTTTAAGCTGGCAAGAATGGGCTTATGTGATCCACCACTTGGTGGTTTTGGCCCAATATTGCAAGATTGTGACAACTGAACCCACGTTCATAATTACTTTTGACTTTTTTATTATTATTAAATAATCATACTAATTAAATTATAATGTAAATTTAACGAAACCTTGGCGAATTAGCAGAAATTCACAATAACAACAACAATAATAGAGTCGGTGAAATTATGCAAGTAGGGCACAAAGAAAACTTTTATTTCTACCCTATGAAGATAAGAGACACTATTCAAAACTTAAGTAAAACAAATTTATGATAAGGAAAGAATTTAAATCTGGTCTCTCTCTCCATATAAAAAACTTCTATTACTTGGCCATTATACTTATTTATACCATCATAATTCTTAATTATTCTCTCTCCTTTCTGTGCGACTCAACTTGAATATATAGAACCTCTGTTTTTTATATTAAAGAAAATATTATAGAATCCACACATCTGAATGTGATATAAAATGAAAAAAGTAAAAACGAGCAAATGAGACCAAGTTGGAATATTTTGTTTTCTTTTTATTTTTATTTGTTCCATCCAAATCTACAATTACGAAGGAGGGTTACAATAACGAGAGAAGGTATTATAAAAAAAAAATGTTTACTATAATAGTCTGAGATAGTCTAAAATAGTCTGTCCCAAATCATTACAAGAATTTCTTATTTATACTAAACAATCAGAAGCTAAGACATTTTATCTTAATAGATAAGTATAGCCCAAGCCTTCTACTACCACACTACACATGGTATCTAATAAGTCAATTACAAAAATAACTCACCTAATACGACAAGATAAAAATAAATCTTTTATCTTTCGTACATTACACTTTATTTCTTACTTTAATTATTTGTTGGCAACAGTCAGCATCCTATCTATCTACTAGTACAGCACCGACCTTCGCAAACTGCTGGCTGAGCTGTTGCTGTTGCTGGCAACAGTCAGCATTCTATCTATCTACTAGTACAGCACCGACCTTCGCAAACTGCTGGCTGAGCTGTTGCAACTTGCTATTTGCCTTTGTTAGGAGGTGCCAATCTTTTTTCAAACTAAAAGAATATATATTTATCTGGTCATATGATTATTTGTTAATTAAGTCTTAATGAGACATCCTCTAATCACTACTATCATTATTACGTACTTTAATTACGTTAATATTGGGAGGTACCAACCATCAAGAAACAGCTGAAAATGAGAAGGCTATACGCAATTTGTTGTAGCTTCTTCTTTTTACTTGGAATCTATACATTATTTTTAAGTAGCATCCTTAAATTTAACATTACTCTCTATTTAAGCCTTTCTCGATTCGTTAACCATATATATGTCAAGCCGCTATCAATCTCAGGACTGATAGAGTCTGTCTCCGACAACCTGAACAAATATCTAAAAGTAGAGTAGGGCATTAACTTTGCCATCCTCTGATATTTAGTTTTGGCTACTAAATGGTCACATACAGCTAGACATTGACAATATTGTAGCAATTTACTCTTGACAAAATGGGCCTATATGCAACATGACAGAGAGTGTCAAAACACTTCAACAAATATTAGAGAATAAGCTTTCTTTTTCTCCTTTGTATCACAAAATAATACAACAAATGGTGCAACACTGCTGTATCCTAACAAGTGAACACACCTAGTGCTGCTGTCCTGATGAAAATCCTTCTTTCCATGACAAATCATGCAATATCAAGATTACAAATTATCAATATTATAACATCATTAAAGGAAAAACAAACTAGGTAGTAATCATTCTTAAGGACCAGATCCCTGATTGAGAGGACTTGAGGAGGTGATGATTAAGCATCACTATGCTGCATCAAGAACTATCAAAATAGGCATATTGAATTGTCAACTATATGAACAGGTAAACTCTCCCAAGTCTGAATTGAATTATTGTCTTGCAGTGCAATACTAAATCCTATTTAGTCAGCTAACAATGAGGCAAACGGATCTTGGACAAAACCAGCTCTTCCAGTAGCCTGCCTAATCCTCTTTTCTCACTCTTCTGCGCTTAGTGAAGGGTCAAAACTACAAGAAAATGAAGACAGTGAGCGGAGGCAACTAATGCTGTTGTTTTGCATACAAGTAAAAGCAAAGTGTAATTTGTCTGCTTGCACTGTCAGGGCCCTTACTTTCGATATCCATATAACCTCAACTGCAGCTAGTTTAAAATACAAGGGCTAGAGAGACAAAGGGAGAATTTGGTGAATTCACATTGCAAAGACAAAAAAAATTGGGTATCACTACCTTAACTTCCATATAAGTTGCGATGTCACATTCTTTGTAGTAGCGTCCTCAACAATAGATAGAACAGATTTTGAAATTTCCTCTGCCTCATATGTCGGGTAGTTCAAAGCTAGAGATGAAAGGAAGGGGGTCATTGGCTGCAGTGGTTGATATTGTACTACTTGATCGATATCCACTGCCTCCTAAAACTACCTGCAAATGAGCTTCATGAAGATCTCTACCTAGTAAAGAGAGCGAACTGACTGCTTGGAATTGCAACTCTATGTAATCTATGGCAGCGCTGCATGTGTTTCAGAGTTAAAGAAACTTCACCAGGGTAGGAAATTAGTACAGTGAATTTCCAGCATACTGTTTCAAAAAGTTAGTCTTTACGGCGCAATGATAAATAGAAAAGGATATCCTGAGCAAGTGTCCATGTTGCACTGTGTTATGACTAGCATGTCCCTTGGAACTTTATGAGAACAGATGGGACAGACCTGCAATGGAAGGCGACAGAATAGGTAAATGCTTATCCAGCAGGTTAGACTCACTACAAGATAAGATACAAAGAATAATTAACAATGCAAACGTTACATGCTGTAATCCATCACTTTCCTCTGAAGAGATTGCATTTGTAAAAGACAGATATAGTGGGGTGTAAAGGAAAGAAAAGAACGAAAAATAAACTGAAGACGACTTATTCCTCAGGTACTAGAGCAGATGAAAATAGGATTCATCTAGGCTTCTTATAAAAAAAAACAGATTCATCTAGCCTTTCAAGCAGATTAAAGAACTAAGAAATGATTTAGTGAACTAAAATCCAAGACTTGATCATGATTAAGAGCAACATTTTCCTAGGGTTGAAAGGCAGTAAGTCACAAAGCAGCTTTAAAAAAAAATAATGAGAATTGAATGAAACATGCCCCAAATGATTGGAACGATTATA
>JBDJHY010000049.1:13039158-13051131 GCA_039654485.1 Withania somnifera | reverse complement strand
ATATCACTTTTTGGGAATTGAGGTTGCTTATTCCCCGAAAGGCTATCTCTTATCTCAATTAAAATATATAGCTGATCTGTTTAATCGTGCTTATCTCACTGATGTCGGATCGTTGATACTCCTCTTGAGACTAATGCTAGATATTCTCAATCAGATAGCACTCCTTTGGATGATTTTAGTCTTTATCGTACTGTTGTTGACAACTTGGTTTATCTTACGGTGACTCGCCCTGACATTGCACATGTTTTTCACGTGGTTAGTCAGTTTGTCACTGGCCCTACTTCATTTCACTGGGCTGTCGTGCTTCATATTCTCAGGTACTTTCAGGGTACTCATTTTCAGAGCCTCTTGTTTCACTCTACGTCCTCGTTAGAGTTGTGCATTTACTGTGATGCAAATTGGGCTGGTGATCTTATGGATCGTAAGTCTACTACCGGATTCCGTATTTTCCTTAGTGACTCGCTTATTTCGTGAAAGAGCAAGAAACAAGATGTCATTTCTAGGTCTTTTACAGAAGCTGAGTATTGTGCCATTACCTCGACTACTTGTGAGATTGTTTGGTTACGCTGGTTGTTTGCTGATATAGGTATCTCTCTTTGTCACCCTATTCCACTACATTGTGATAATCATAGTACTATTCAGGTTGTCCATAATACAGTATTTCATGATTGAACCAAGCATATCGAGATTGATTGTCATATCACTCGTCACCACCTACATATTGGCACCATCACATTGCGCTTTGTTCCTTCTTCCTCACAAATTGCTTATATGTTTATGACAACACACTGACTTCGGGCTTCCATTTCTTGTCTGACAAACTCTCAATGTTTATCGTTGTAGCATTGTGAGTTTGAGTTACCTTCATTTTAAGTTAAAGATATAGTGCATATATTATTGTAATCTTTTTTGTACAAAGAAATATTTTTTCGATGTTTTTATTTTTTTTAAATACAATCAAACTTTTTAATTTTCAAGCTCAACATCCTATTATCCAAGGAAATTGAGAGATTGATAAGGATATTGTCATCATATTGATGTACGAATGATGAAACAAAGGCTTGTTTCTGCAGTCTTATGTGATAAAAATATGTCATTAAGACTTAATCAAAGGCAAATTCTACAAAATAGTGGTTAGACCAACTTTGTTGTATAAGGTAGAATGTTATCCAGTCAAAAATTTCATGTCCAGAAGATCTATATTGCGGAAATTAGAATGTTGAGATAAATATGTGGTCATAATAGGAGAGATCCGATTAGATATGACGATATTCAAGATAAGCTATGAGTAGTTTTGATGGACGACAAGATACGGGAAGTTAAGCCAAGTTGAGATGGTTCAAGGAGGTGAAAAAGGAAAAACACGGATGCTCCAATGCATAGGTGTGAGCGGTTGGATATGATTGGGTTCTGGAAAAATAGATGTAGATTGCAGAAGTAATTTTACTTTGAGAATATGACCTAAAATATGAGGAAATGAGGGTGTGGAGGGTGCATCTCTATAGTTGTCTTTGTTGCACTCTATAATTGTCTTGTTGGTTGTTCATATTGCTATTTCGTATACTGCATCTTTAGTTTCTTATTATTTAATTTCTATTATTATAAGTTGGTTTTTATACATTGATTGTAATATTGTTTTGTTACAACTCCCTTTCTGTTATTCTTGATTATTTTTATTTTATTTATTATTTTTTATACTTATATTACTTTTTTCTGTTGGGGACTTCTTTGAATTTTTTTTTAACAAAAGCAAAAGTCAGTCTCCCTAACTCTGACCAATAGGTTTGCACACTTTATCCACCACGAATTCCACTTTATTGTAACATCATATTATTCATTGTATCTCATTTTTCTTTTTGGGTAGACATTTGTAAAGAGTTCATTGTGGTAAAATATCATAATCATAAATGTTGAAACATAGGAAATAATTTCAAATAAAGAAACCAATAAAAGGGTATCTTTAGAAGGTAAAAAGAAAAAAACCGATTGGCTTCTAGGGAGACCGAAACGACGTCGCCTGTTCCGTAGCGTCAACGCCACCCACATACGGCAAAACCCCCTTCAATACGTACTCTCCATTTTCTCAAATCACAATTAGGGTTAGGGTTAAAGACCCGTCCAAACAATTTCACTCAACCATTTTTTTCAATCCCTCCAAATGGCAAGCAGATCCGTCCACCGACAACAGGCTAATTCCGGTGATGGAGCAAACCCAACGCCGGCGGCGAAGCCAGCGATGAGAAAGCCAGTTTTCATCAAAGTGGACCAGTTGAAACCAGGAACAAGCGGTCACAATCTTATTGTTAAGATTGTGAATGTCAACACAGTACTCAGTAAGAAACCTAGGAATCCATCATCCTTACGTGTTCCAGCACGACCTCAACACAACACTCGCATCGCTGAATGTCTCGTTGGTGATGAAACTAGATCCATCCTTCTCACTGCTCGTAACGATCAAGGTTTCTTTATTAACGTTTTTCTTTTTTGATCTTTTTGACATTTCCATGATCTGTGGATTATGGCTTTAGTGATCGATAATTTGGTCGGAGGAAAATGGTTTGTGATTTTGATAAGACTGGTTATTAATGTATGTTCTAAGGAGATCTAAAAATGCGTTTCTAAGTGTTGTTTTTTGTCAATCTGCACTTTTTAAATCATTTTACTTACGTGAACCTGTGTTTGTTGGTGGAACTGTATTAGCATTTGAACAAGAGAGGGATACTATAGTAGTTAAAGTGTCCCGTCTCTAATGTTGCGGGTTTGAGAGCAAAGTGGGAAATGGTTGTGGTTGGACTTATGTGTAGGGGGTTCAGGTGATGGATTTCATCATGCGAAAAACATAAGAGTTGCATTGGGATTTTGTTGAAGAAGTGGGGCATTATCTGTATGGCTTTCTTAGAAGAACGAGAAAAAGATGAGAGTTGCCTGCGTCGCAATTAGTTTGTCACTTGGTCCAACCACATCTTAGAAGAACAAGAATGTTTTGCTTGTTCGACACCCTTCACTTTGGAATTATAAGGCAGTGTTTGGTATAAAAAAATTGCAGTTCAGAAATCTCATTCCTGTTTTACTTTTTCAATTCATTCTTCCACACAAAAAAAAGGGAAGGAAGAAAGAACTTGTCTGTATATACTATTTATGTTTGATTAGTTTCAAAAAGGAAAATCTTTGACCCTCCTTCCACTTACCCTCACTTATTAATGAACCTTACCCTACTCATCCGGTGTTCCTTTCCTCATACTGAAAGACATTCATCTTTTGTATTAAGAGAGGATGCAAGACCACTCGTGGAATAAACATTTTGTTCCTCTTCTGGTTTGTCTGCTTTGGCTGTGATATGTCATTTCGGCTGCTTTATTGCGATTTATGGTGGTGCTGGTTGGAAAGATGTAGAGAGGGTTGAAGGAGGGAAGTAAGGGTTTGATCTTTTTGGGGAGTAGAGTAATCATAGGGATTCTAACAAGTTGATATGCACGGGATATGTGGGGAGCGAGAAATGTGGTAGAATATAAAGAAGTACCAGAACTGGATGATTTGTAGGTGATCAGCTTCAAAGGCGAGATGTGATTAAGTTAAACTGCTAAATAGCCACTACCTTCTTTTACAAGTGTAAAATTGCAAAAAAAAACTCACCACTTAGGTGGTTTCTAGATGGGATCAATATCTCTCTCTAGAGTATTCATGGTTGGTACTTATTTTTGTGTTTGCCTATAAGGAAATGGAAATTCGCAAAGGACTCCTATTGAGATCAGACCCTATTGTACCATACATAAGAACATTCTCAATTTTGGTTCCTTGTTCAAGTTGAAGTATTAGTTAACCTGTTGCTTGTAGAGTGGTATTAGTTAACCTGTTGCTTGTAGAGTGAAGTTCATACACGGCAGTGTCTATTCTACATAGTAGCCTAAAAGATACAGGCCCAAATCGGCAGACGCTTTAGTATGAAATATTGTTTGATCCTGAAGCTCATTAAGATGGTCAATAGAATCACGCACCACGTAAATAACTTGTGGATTTGCTGTTTATTCTTTTGATGATTTTACCCGAAGCAAATAAACACTATCTTTATAGAATTAAGTTGGTTTTGTGGATAAAGGGCGTGTTTCCTTCAGTTTTTCTTTTTCTTTGCAACTTCTTTTTTGTTTCTTCATGATCAAGTATGTATTATCAGATATTTCCTCTCAGGAAAAAAAAAGATTTTGTCACAGTGTTGACAGGTAATGTGGTGGGGATGCATGCTTTCCCTGCCACCTTGTGATTTCGATGTACCCTCGTATTTGTAAAATTATTTTATCTCCTTTATACAATTTTTTGCTCAGGGGATTCAGGGTGAGGCTTCACTTCTTTGTTGTGACATCTTCGACTTCTTTGCAGTTGACTTGATGAAGCCAGATGCCACAATCATACTTCGGAATGCGAAGATTGACATGTTTAAGGGATCCATGAGGCTAGCTGTTGATAAATGGGGCCGTATTGAGGTTGCTGAGCCTGCCACTTTCGTGGTCAATGAAGAAAACAATTTATCCTTGGTTGAGTACGAGTTGGTGAATGTCGAAGAATAGAAGTGGGTTTACATAACTAAGGGGGTGCTATAGGGTAAATTTTCTGTTGTGGCTTATCTGTTTCTGGTATACAAATCTAACTAAATAAATTAGTTGTTGGGTTGAAGATACTTAACATGTGGTAGGACTAATCTAATGTCAGTTCCTTGTAAAAAGGATTCACCTTATCAAGAGTGTCTTAAGGTGGGTGCTACTTGTTATTAGTATCAATATATCTTTCTTTCAGTGCTTTTACTGGTTCGGATTAGGTTCCCTGGCAATTTATTTTTTATACTTTTTCCTTGTTCTACGGTGGGGAATGGAGTTTCACCTCAGAATCATTTATCTGCACTCTTTATGGATCATATTCCACCATCCCAGAAATCCAAAACTCCATTAAGATTTCAAAGTTGGGTATTTTTTACTTCTTAAACAACTGTCATGTTTCATGCTGATATTGATACACTGTTTCAAAACCGTGCTAGAATAACTGAGCAGGACAGTGTTATCCTCTTTGGGCTGCTATTGAGGCGATTGTCCTTTGTTAAGGCACGAAATATACTTACTTCTAATGCTCTGTTTACATCTAAATTATATACTATAGAAGTGGAGGCGTAAAAGGCATGTGATTTTTCATTCATAAATGGTGTTGATAACTAGTGTGTTTCTTTGCTTGTTTAATTGATTATAGTATCCAAACCATACACCATTCAAGTCTCTCCCTGGTTATGACTGGGGTCACAGTTCGAAGGGATATTCTACTTTATTAAATTAGTTTGTTATTCAAGTTTCTCGAACTATGGTATTGTAGGTGCAGGGAGGTGGAATTGAGATAAATACCCCAGAAGAATTTGACTTTGCTTTTTTTTGTTTATGAAGCAATAGTGAAATTAGTAACTAGTACGCTGATCCTTCGTTTGCCTTGATGTATTGTAAGCTAATATAGAACGTGTGATAAAAGCGTTCATACGGATTCTTCAAAGTGCACCAAAAAATAGCAAACGAGCTTGTCATACCCGTACTTGGGCTCTGCATGATTCGATTTTGACCATCATCAAAGTGAAATTACAAGTACCAATTTATTCAAAATTCATATTCATTCTAGGTTTTAGTAGATTCATTTTTTATTATTTTGATTCAATTTTGCTAATTGATTTGTTCGATTACAAAATTTCAACAAGCAATTATTTTCATTTTCATTTAAAAACCAACATAACAAAAAAAAAATCTTAAAATTAGGCTTCAACTACATGAAAGTTAAGTTTAAAATGGCATTAAAACTCAGCGACAATGGTACAAAACTCAAAAAGTACAATTTAGTAATAACTATAATAGCAGCTGCCGAATTAAATACAATTGTTAGGTCTGTAAGAGTGTAGACGTGAAAGTAGAACAGTAGAGGAGACTAAAAACAAGTGCGGCCCATCCTGTGTCGAAAGAGTTTGCATTCCTCAATCCAATTTTTAAACTTCCAACATCACAACACTTTGTAATAGGACAGAGGTCTTATTGCGATGTTTACCTGCAGCAGACCATATATGTATATATATCTGCTATAACTTATAAGTTAAATACCATTATTATATATGATATATGTTATATATAGTTTTGATTTTTCAAATTTTAAAATTACATTGATTAACCGATTAAAATTGTATGACCCAAATTGTACTATCCAAAATTACTTCAGAAGTTGGGATTGATTCAATCTATGCATAACCCTACCCGGAGTGGATAGTTACACTGCCAGTATCCATTACGGACCTACAAATGTGTGCAGCATAGCTTATAACTCAATTCATTTTCCCTTTTCTCCTTCCACATTAACCATCACTCCACAAACCTGATTACTAAATTTTGTATGCATAATATCCAAATGCAAAGTAGAAAGCAGATTGTTTTGCCCTCATCAACCAACTCTAGTCTCTACAATCGCACTGGAAGATTTATCAATGCAAAAACCAAGATAACTGATTATGAAAGCCTCTTTAGACGGAAACATCACTGCAGATGCTTGAATAGTTGAATATTCTACGCCAACTTAAATTAGCAGAGATCTATTCTATGAAGACAGAATTCTTGGTGGTGCAAAACCATTTATGTGCGAAGGAAAACAAACATCAGCATTTCACTACGAAATATATCAAGAAGAAAAAGTGTTACATCTTCAATCTAGATTCATTGGACTACAAGACATCATGCGCCGCGTCCCAAAACATTTTAACAATCATCCATCTACAATGCAAGAAACAAAGGGAACACTTAAGGAAGGGAAAAGAAAGTTAAGTAAATTACCCAAAAAACAACAATCAGAAGTCAATTTAGAAGGAGAGGAGGCATATAAAGGAGTTCAAGGAAACAGTTTCATTGGAAAATCAGGGATGATCCAAAATCTTCAAAAAGCCGAAAGGAAGTCAAAGCAGTAATCACAGCCCCAACAAAGGAAATACCAAAATCAAACCACCATTCTAAACATTTAGTTGCTCGATTTGCCAACCCTGCAATAGACTTTTCTCTAGATATTCAAGGATGTGTCCAACTCCCCAGACAAAACTTAGAACTTTACACAGAATATATAGCTAAATCAAAGACAAAATTCGATTTATCATTTAAACTGATAAAAATCTTATAAATCTGGAACCTTGAGTCTACTAGTTTACTCATTTTTCTCGTATAGTTAAGCTTCAAAGGAGTTTGAAGTTTAAACAAATAAATACAACCAAATAAAAAAAAGAAGCCAGAATTTACTGGAACAGGTCAACTGAGAAGATTAGAATGATAATCAAATGTCAGTCACGGAAAAAAATATATTATTTCTTCATCAGAGTTCATATACTACTCTATTTTTCAGATATTCTCTCAGACTGCAAGGACATTAAACTTCGCTGGAACCCTCCAACATTCATCATAGGTCATCATAGCAATCTGATTAAATACCAAGTATTAGAATGACCCTAAGCATGATTAAACTAACAATAAAATGAGAAAGGAAAAAATTGTATGCTAACCAAGAAGCCTTCAGCCAATCCAATTTAGTTATCTATGTAAGCCATTAACTCTATCAAATGATAGTATCTTCACATCAACCTATAATCAGGAAAGGATAGCAACTTGCAGAAAAGATATCACTTTGGATGCTTCAAGTTCAAGCAATACTATTCCCACGAAACTAAAATACACCACAGGTTTAAGAAAACATTATTAAGGCTTCTATAAGAAATAATTGTGACAGATTGAAGCTTTAACTGTCCCTCAGTATCTAATAAGAATGAGCTTCCACAGGACTTCAAGGTCAAGATACCAATGAAAATACAGTCCAACAGAAGCCAAAATTCACAGAAAGGAAAGAGTCCCAACTTCTCATTCAGTACTCTACTTATCATTTGCTTAGACTGCACGGATATAAAACTTCGCTTGAACTCTCTGACATTCATCATACATCATCATTGCAATCTGATTAAACACCAAGTATTAGAGATGCTGACAACTAAACAACTACAACTGGAAATTCAAAATTCATATCTACAAATCTTTTGGTCCCACAAACTATCTGATTCAGTTTTCTTGAAGCTTAATATGAAATTAACTCATCAACAATCAATACCAGCTGCATGATTCAAAAAACCTGCAAGAAATAGGTATTTCGATATCAATGCACAATCAGATAACACGAATCATATAAATGCACATTTCAAGTCCTAACACTATGTCAAAGTACATTCATATCTTCTTTAGGAATGCAAGCTGACATCACAAAGACTTTAGGAGCTTCAGTTAGGAGCTAGCTACTGGAGAAATTTCTTCAGAGATTAGAAAGGCCAAAGAGAAGAACAAAGGCCAACAACACTCAGTATCAGAAATTGCAACTCTTAACATATATTAGAGGTCACTTCAATTTTCAATAAGTCACAGTACAACCATGAACAGCATTTCAGCAATATTTGTGATAATGAAAAGCCGTATCCTCACATCAACTTAATATGAAACAACTACTTTGTCTCGATACTTGGAAGGAGAGTAATGATTAAGTCATTCTTCAACACCGGAGAAAGAAAAAGAATGGTAGCATAAACCAAGATGATCCTTCTTCTGCAGATACTAACATCTTTTACTTGGAAAATCCAAAAGTTTTCAGCAAATTCAAGCTTAATTTTGTAAAATCTCAGATGGGGAGGTTCCTCATCAACCCTAAGTGAAACAAAAAAAGGAAAAAGAAAAAACTGCTACAAGTTTCTTAAAACTCCAGCATAAGAAGATATTTGTATATCTTGAACTTCAGTTCATGATCTTCATCTAGTCCTCTTTTTCCCTACAACATCAAAGAATATGCATCGTTTACCTTTAACGGAGGAAAGAGGAAGTAAAATATTAGTAAAAACTATGGCTGATGCATAAGAATTGAATTTTAAAAGTTAAAACAATCCAATTTCATCGATGAACACAGTCCTTTGTCTTTTGAAGAAGGTTAAATGAACACTTCTCTAGAATTTGGTATTTAACAGAAAAGTTCAATAAATCTATTGCCCGATACACATACTTTTGTTCATCACCTATTATTCTCATTGTGAAGCGAGAGAGCTGGAGGGTCAAAAAACTCCTTTTGAAGTTCAAAGCTACAACAAATGCACACATTTCACTATTGCTAAGCTCAAATATATCGTCTGCCACGCGACTCAAAGCTACAAATTTTAGCTCACTGGAAACAGTCGAATCTATACATAGTACAATCTCTTTCAAACCTAAGAAAACACAATTTAAGGCCAAACAACTACAATTCCACACATTCATTCACAAACAAAAACATTTATATAAGAAGAGCAAAATGAAGGCCTATGAAATATACCTTCAGGAGTCCAACCATAACTCCGAGGAGTAGCAGAGAGCATTGAAGTCAGCAAAGCAGAAGCAGTTGCAGTGTGATAAGGAAGCATAGTTTCCACCGCACAACTCATTTCAACAGGCAACCTTCGTACATATAAATTGCAAAATTCAAGAACTTCAATATCATATCCACAATATCTAACAACAAAAACTCAATTAACCCATGAAATATATGTAAAACATCATATATAACATTTATGTTTACTGCGTGACCTAAATATGGGAGCGGTGAGGGGTTTTTGAGTGGGGATGCGAAAGGGAGAAGGAGCGGGCTTGGGCTTGGGCTTGGCACCGGTGGCGAGTCTGGCGGCGGAGGTTCTGACGGAGGAAGTGGCGGAGCGGAGGACAGACCTGGCGGCGAAAGTAGCCATTTTTTCAGATCGAGAGGAATTTCTACCGGCCAAGTGCAGAAAGGACTTTGTTGGGGTTTTAGGATCTGAGATTTCAGGGGTGTTTCCGTCTTTTGCTCTGATAGATAGATAGGCCACAAAACAAAGAGTAAATGACACTAAAGGTCAGTAATTTGTTTTGAAGAAAAAACAATGAGATTCAACTAGAATCTAGTTAATTTTATCATTGTTATGTTATCATCTCATTTAAATTCTGAATTCGCAAAAAAAATTCATTTGTATAGATTGTTAGTGACACTACATAACATCAAGTTTGTTGTTTAGCTTGCTTATTTCGTTAGATGATTTAATTTTTTCTTTCTTTATTTTGTTTGTTCTCCTAATACAATTTTGATAAATTTTTATTATAGCAATTCATAGTTGGCCGTGGCAAAAGAATTTGTAGGCTGAGAGTTGGATCTTAAAATATAAGATTTTCTTTTGTGAAAAAATTTATAGAATTAGTGAAAAATTTCAAATGGATGGGTAGGTTTAAATTATGATACTATGTAAGCTCGAGGAATAAAAGATGGATTAGACATTTTAGTAGGTAGGAAGCTAGTAATAGATGTTGGTAGGATGAAGAACAAAATGATGATGATTTAGTTATTTGGAAAACTTACCTTGTATACACACCAGAAGTGACTTAGACGAGTAGGATAAATGTAATTTTAAAAAGAATTGGATGAAGTTGTGAGGGATATTTTGCATGTCGAGAAACTTTTCATATAAGAAAGTCTTTATGACGATACTGGGACAATTTCAAAGGGTTGTGAGTGATGTTCGTGGTGGTTTTGATTTTGAGGATAACAATGAAGCTAAGGAAGAGTTTTCCTCGTAGACTTCACAAAGTTTTTGATTTGGTGATAGCTAGTTTGAAATTCAGAACAAGGAGAATCACTTAATGACCTTTTAATACGATGGTTAATACTCAATAAATTACTTATTTCTTAAGAAATATGATAGAAGTCTACGTATTTATCGTAAAATTATCTTAGGAGTATGTTACAACCTAACATGTATACGTTAGTAAAATTTGACATTATATGTTGAGATTTTTCGTCGAAAGAGTTGCCTTTTTTAGGGGTAAAATAACTCTTTGAATAAAGAAACCTCGAGAAGGAAATTCGAAGTTAATTAAAACAAACAAAAGGATACAGCAATGAAGCGCCTGTAGCTCAGTGGATAGAGCGTCTGTTTCCTAAGCAGAAAGGTCGTAGGTTCGACCCCCTACCTGGCGCGCTTCATCTTCTTTATACGCTAATTTTGCCTTCCTGTGTATTTCTTGTTTTTGTCTTTGGTTTAAGGCAAGTAGAAGTTGTTATTTCACTTCCTGTGTATTTTTCTTGTTTTTTTATCCTTTGGTTTAAGGCAAGTACAAGTTGTTAGTCCTTTGGTATATGGCACTAAGTTAATCAATAGTGTTTTTTCGGTTCACAAAATGTAGATTTTTTTGTTTTGACCATCAAATACTAACTGATAAAAAGTGTTGGTAAATTCCGAAAGCAGCAGTACTTCTTGATCCTAAAATGTAGGAAGTAACCAGGGTAAGAAACTTTTGTTTAGAGTTGCATGGCATGGTAACAGTTGTGTGTTGTTTTATTCACTAAGTACAATTTTATTATCAAAATACAAAGAAGAAAACAAAAGAAATACAGAATTGACAAAGCAACACCACTAGTGTCACAATCAATTTGGTAACCGGCCTAAAACATTTGTGTGGAAACCTCAGTTTTTAGGTGAGTGTGAATTACTCTTACTACGACTCATCTTCTCTAACACATTATGTAGCAATGGAACACAAAGTTTCTGTGACATATTATCCTCTTCCTGTCCCTTGTAGTCCCCTGCCTCTGATCTTGTAGCAGAAACACACTTATTTTTCTCATTATGAACTCTGTTTGAAAACTCCAATCTTCCTCTGTTTCCTGGTTTGATACCGATAAGTCGGCCTAGAGAAACACTTTGATCTTGGAAGAAAGACATTGTGGACTGAAAACGAACCCCAGAAAGTAGCATCAGTATCTTTGATGCATGTGGTGCACTCACTGTTTCCGAATCGAACTAGTATATTCTGTACATAGTTCAAAGTTATATGAAATTATACATTTGAAGAAATTACCTCAGTGTCAAGGCTGGAGGATGAAAAAGATGAGAAACTA
>JBDJHY010000049.1:12999937-13012310 GCA_039654485.1 Withania somnifera | reverse complement strand
CACTCCAGGTGACTAACCCTAATTGGGCATCGGAGACATCTATAAAAGCCCAAGGAGCTCAGAAGTAAAGGTACGCTTATAATACTATTCACTAAATATTCTTGGAATTCTCTTATTGCTTATTTACTAACTTAAGAATCGGAGAACTACCCCGAGGACCATCCTGGGCTTTGTTTTGCAGGATTCACTCCTAATTCATGGTTATCAGACGGGACTTCTCCAGCTACCTCATTGATAATCTTTTGGGAGCCATCAGCTAGCTCTCAAAGCAAGCAAAACACATTGACATAACAGGATTTGGAGCCTAACTAGAAGATAAAGCTTTGAATCCTATTTCTAATTTATGTAGAAGCTCAAACACATGTAACATCCGTAATATCTTAAGCCAGTAACTCTCATCATCCTCCTTTCTTCTCAAATACCGTTGTATTGCATTCTATCCAGATAGCATGAACAACTTCAGCCAAAATCAACCTAAAAATCCTAGCAGAGTGCATCTTTCCTTTTGCATTTTGCTGAGTCCATAGCAGGTATTGATCCTAGTTCCCAGCACTAAGTATCGGTCCTTTCATCCATTGTATGATTCTCCCCCACAGTCTCTTAGTGTATTTACATAGTACAAACAGATGCTCTTTTGTTTCATTATGTTGTAGGCACAGAGTGCAATTAGGTTCGACATTTCATTCCCCATTGAATCGGTCAACCAACAGTTCTCATCTGATCATGCAATTGTATCCACATAACAAATCTAGATTTTGGTCGTCGACCATTCTTATAAATAAGTCCCTTCCATTGTATTCTAGGATAACTTCCCAAGAGCTGTCGACATCCAAGTCGAAATAAGCTTCTAGAGCGGGATCATACTGAATTTTTGTTGTCAATGCTCTTGCCCTCAATATTTTGCAAACCATCCAACATGCTTGTTATGGTATGGGAATCCACGTGTTCCACATCCCACCACGCTATGGTATGGGAAAGTAACAAACGCTGACGAATAAACGTTAAAAAAAACTAAGTGAAAAACATGTACACATACACCAAGATTGGGATTGATGAAATCAACTTATATCCATTACTACTAATGATTATAATAAATAAAATATGATAGTTAAAACACATAATTTCTTACAAGACATGTAAATAAGAAATGTGAGTAAATTAGACCAGAGGGAGTATCTTGTGTAAGCATGGCCTTTAATGTTACAACCAACTTAAGCCACTTTCCGGCTGAAAGAAAAGAACAGAGCTTGAAAATTATACTGTTAAAGCATTTTAATTCTTGTTCATATGACACCAGTAATCTCATCACTAAAGCTAAAATACGTGTCAAAATATTCACCACTCTTTAGCAATGACACAATCTTAGCAATTGTACATCTGCAAATTGGTGACTTTGGGAACTAATAAAAACTCCTAAATTTAAACAATGCCTTCAAAGTATTTATGATCCTCCGAAATATAGTATGAGTAGGTTAAATCTTACTACTCAAATGGTAGAATTTGAATCCGTTATAGGGCTAGTACGTCAATCAACTTCAAATTTTTCTATGCCGATACACAAAGCAACCACACAAGAACTGCATAAATTTTTGATCCGACTATTAGTGTCCATGTTGAGGCGACTCCTTTTTAGGAAAGCACACCAGTAGTTGAATTATTGAAGTAATAAAAGAAAAAAAATAGGAACAGTTGTATTACAAAAAAAAAAAAAAAATCCCAAAACAAGAATCTAATCCATCAATTGGAAAAGGGTTCCAAACAGAAGAGAGAACAACAAGATATTAGGCACAATAAATGGAATCAAAGGATGAACATCATTCCTCAAGTTATCTCCTTTTAAACCTTTTCCTCACATACTGTATGCTCCATTCATCTCCCCATTCAGCTTCCTCCATTCCCTTAGCCAGAATCAATGGAGGGGGTTATTGATATTCCCAATTGAGGTAACAGGGGACTTGGCTAGAATGAAGATTTGGGAATCAAAGGATGCTTTAGTCGTGGGATTGAGTATGATGTGTGTTAATGCTTGGATTCTTTGATCCCATGTTGTGTCTTCCATTCTTTTGTTATCATTGTTTTCTTGTTGATAGCAGATTGGTTATCCTTAGCTACTGGCTAACTTGGATGAGAATCAGGAATGTGGATGTGGGGTCTGAGCAAGTTTTGCCTTTGGCCTAATTTCAGTGTTACCCTCATAGGTTGTGAATATTACAAAGTTGGCCCTCCTGTCACCTGTGTATTAAGTTGTCTTTGGTGGGCAGGATGAGATGAGCAATGATATAAAACGAAAGGTGGTCGGAAAATCGCCGCCGCCACCACCACTACTCACACCTCAAGTTTTTTCCATAGTTTTTACCTCACTCTTATCAGGAAAGCACTTGGAAGTGAGTCGTTAGGATCAAAAGACCAGATTGAGGCAAAGACTGGAGAAAACAAGGCGTGAGCATTTCAAATTCTGAGATATTTGATATTTTCATAGTGAAGAGAAGATTGAATGTGGAGAAATTGAGGTATTTATAGGCCAGTGTTCATAAAGGGAAGAACTGAGATAAGTAACAAATGGATGGCTACAGGTGAAGTACGCGTCAGTGTGCAAAAGGTCGAAGCGCAAAACTTGTTTAACGCGACAAACGAGGGAGGCGATTTGACTGCTTCCTGCAATAAGTGTAGTAAAAAGGTAAGAAGGGTAAACGAGTCAGAATAGTGAAAAAGACGTTTGTTCAATTGGTACAACAGAAATTGAGGTCACAATATTAACAGTATCGGGATCGATTACTGAATTACCAGATTCACGACGACTATATTTGTTTCGCTTAAAAGAAAAATGGGATCCTTCTCTGTTGATAGTGTCTCGGTTGAACGAGGTAAAGGCAACGAAGAGGATTTCTTTTCGTCCCTGGACCACACCAATGTTGCCATCCAGAGACGGAGGGACTATCTTTATGAGGTAAAAACTGTGTTCATTAAGGATAGGGTCTGATTCCTGATACTTCCATCTCAGTAGGACACGAGATGATATGAGACACACCTAGAATAGACTGAGAAGGAGTTCGAGGCCAGCAAAGGATAGTTACTACATATAAAGAGTTGATAAAAATGAAGGCGCGTTAAAGGATATAAGAGCCTAGGCAGTACCCAACTATGCCGCATCGGACATACTATACCTGGCTCACATCCTCCGACAACTAGAGGACAGGTGACCAAGAGAATAATTGATCGAGAAATGTCCTTCGATTCCTATTTATAGATATCCTCTCTTATTGTAAATGATCTTTTGCTACTCCTAGTTACTCCTTAATCAATAAGAATTTCTTAACTTGGTCCTTACACATTATTCTTTTCCTTTGCTTTCTGATATTTACTGCTGTAACAATTTGAGTTCAAACGCTCCCGTCGATTCATTAATACGAACAAACCATCATCTGTGCACTAAGATTTACTCCTACTTTCTATTTGTTTGATTTATTTAATTGCTTATTATGTCATATACCCTATTGCAGTCATTTTATCACTAAGCCGCAACTTAGAATCATAACACATACACTTAACTTATGTAATAATTCATTTATACCAAATCAATGGTGAACAATGATGTTATATAAGAATTTTGAAATAAATAAATTTCTCCAATAACTCCAAGCATGTGTTGAGTATAAATAAATAGAAATAAATCCCTCTATACAAATTATTACTTCTTCCATTCAATTTTAGTTATTCATTATAATAAAAATAAATATTTATTTTTACTTTATTCAGTTTAGAAATAAAGAGATAACTTATCACTTAATTCTTAATTTATCTTTATTATTAACTATAGCTATTTATCAATTGATTTTTGAAATAATAAAATTTATTATATTTAAATAATATATCATAAAATACTATTGTATTTATCTCTTTTTAAAGAGAAGCTAAGTAAAAATAGACTGAAGGAATAGTAATGGAAGATTAAACTCCAGCGGACCCTAGCTAGGTGCCTCCATTCTTTTTCTGGATTTATGATTAAGGCGACTACTCTTATACATTCTTGACTATTACACTTACACTATTAGAAATAAACATTTCTTGCAATTTACGAAGAAATGAAGTATTGAAAGAATCATATTCAATGCCTCAAAAAATAACTTCGACCGAAAAATTAAAATAACTTAAATTTTGACCCCTTTTTCAAAGAAAGGACTATTAGAAAGTATGCAGTTCAACTACCAAAATTAAAATAGATTTATGAATTGGGGTAAGTAGTCCGATAGAGTTAGTTAATGTTCTTAAAGTGATGCATGTGGATACTGTATGAGAATTAGTTAAAAATCTAGTATGTTGTCAATGAGAAGGAACATTATGTTCTAGGAGATAGACTAATCACCAAAAGAATGACTTTTTTTTTAACGATGATGACCAAGCTAGCTTGCATATAGGTAGAATTATTTTACTCAATATTTAGTGTTTCTCTATTCATGTAAATATTAAACAATTTTAACCATCAAAGTTAAATGTAGAAAAAAGAAATCACAATTCTGAATCTTAAATCAGGATTGAATCTTTAATCATATAAATCAAGATTTAATTTTTTAATATCAGGAAAATAAAGAAGAAATACCCACTAAACCATTTTCCCCTAGAGAGACGACTACAATTTTGGTAACAGAAAAACTAAGATCTACAAATTTTAGAACTTGCTTAAATTAACAATCCTCAACCATTTGGTACTCGTTCCTCCGTAGATTCCAAATAATTTTTTTACTTCTAATAATTTATGGAGTTAGAATTAAAAATGGAGTTGGGTTTAATTATAGTTTTTTTGCAAAGGATAGTTAAAATAATGTTCATGCTTGAATGTATTTAAATACAACTTCAAAAGTTATAAAGTGAGTATGGAAACAGGTTATAAAACTTGACAACTTAGATCTTAGATGTTGAATATTAAGCAATGATTCTACATCCAGGGAAACATGTTAATAAGTTGTTTTCCAAATCGATAGAACCTGGTACTTAGACCTTACTTGTTGAATATTAAACGATGATTCTACATCCCGGTATTAACTATTACAAAGAGCAAGTATAAGAGGTGAAATGGAATTTCTAGAGGTGACTATTTACAAAGTTCTACAAGAGATCAACAATTTCACATGGTGATGATATGTTTCTGTTCATGCATATTCCTGGCTGCCATGTGCTAGTAATCAATAGTCGTTCCGCAGGCCATCACTATCCAATCTCGCATAGGTACCTTTAAGAATTTCTTAGAAGAAAGTCTTGAAGCCCCCTTTGTTTGACTATATTATCATAAAGCTCATAAAAACTATTCTCACCTTCATCCTTGGTGCAATACCAGTAATTTTCCATCAATTTGTTGTATCCGCCTACCTAAAGTGTGAGAAGAGGAACACGAACGCACTTAAAATTGGAAACACGATCAGAGATGAGGCCTGAAAAAGCAAATTTCCATAAACGAGGGCATAAGTTAGAGAATTATATATTGACATGCAAAGATTAACAAAGGTCACAAACTCGGCAGTATCAAGATTCTCACCACTAAGAACACCACTTCTTCATTAGCTAAAGTTACAGGGAATTCACTCCTTTCTATTTCCTGCTTCACAAACCTCTGCAACTGCATAGTATGCAAGTTGTCAGAAGTTCATATAATTGTTCCAGGGATATACATCTTACAACTAAATAAGCAGGGTGAAGTTTTCAATTTTCCAGTTACTAACTTGGTTTCGGACCCTCCTCAAACATACTCCAGCTACCAACTTAAATGTCAAACACAAATAATCCCGATATTGCTCGTTCAAGAAGAAGAAGAACTAAGCATTGGATAGATGTAACTGATGTAGGATATCAACTCATAGTGTGATTAACCTTATGAGTGATTAACCAGCAAAAGACCACTAATTAATCCCCACCCTCCTAATTAAGGAAATTTGAGTACCTCGTAATGGTATCGTTTTGCAGATGAAAAGATCCCCCACAAGTGATGCAACGCTTGACCCCAGTAGGAATTAGGATCAGCCACACTGTATGATCCATATGGATGCAGAATTCCCTTCAACTTTTCGAGTTGGTGTCCGATAAGGTTTCTGATGAACTGGAGATTACAAGAGTATTAGTTCTCTTCAAAGAAAATGTCAAGAGTAATCATGGCCTTCTTTCCGTAGGAGTTGGCAAGCTAGGAAAATTCTATGATTTCCAGTACCTTGACAAATGGACATTTACAGAACATTGGTTGCCTTTTGACCTTCTGTGTTCTCATCTGACATATAAAGTTCTTATTTAGCTTGGGCTGCAACTTTATTATTGTTTTAATGGTAAATTCAAGCCACGGTGTAAACAAGAAGATACCTCTGTCATTTGAACAGCTTGTTCAAGTCGTTGTATCTGAATCCATTTTTCAGTTATAATTTCAGCCATCTGTCAACCAAGTTAAAAGTTCATCAACAAAAGATTGCAGAAATCATAATACTTAAACGGAAGTTTTTTGCCACAACTCTTGCCTAAGAATAAATGCATAGCAGGTCATTAGCTTTTCTAAGAATAAATGCATAGCAGGTCATTAGCTTTTCACTTCTTCAGAAAAAAGTAAGTGAACAAAAACCTCTTAAGAGAACAAAAGTACACTGTGCTCTTCTACCATTTCTTTTTCTTTGAGTGCTATAAATTTCCTTTATAATCATACAATGTATACTGATAGTCACAACAATACTAATTTTCCAAAACCAAGAAAGACATTATCGCTGCAGACATCTCGTTATTCATTAGGTCCTATTCCTATCTCCTATGCATGAAATAAGATCATTTGTTTGCCCAAGAGCTTTGGTCCAGTCGTAAGAGCACGTGTGATGTGTGGATTAGGCGCACATCACAGGTTCGCACCACGCTCCTGACAAAATCTAGAACTTATGTGGAGAAGAGTAGAGCGGTAGGCCCATTATCCACCGAGTTTCAAACTGTGCCATGGGTCTTTGGGGATTTCTAGGTTAGAATATTAAAAAGATGATAATTTCATCAACTGAAGAGAAATCTTAAGCATTGTGTTACCTAGTATACAAGATGTTTTGGAACATTTCTACCGAAATCTCATTCTCAGGACGATGAAAGAATACTAAACATTTTAAAATAATTTATTTTCTTCCGCTTGACCTGCACTAGAGAAATATTAATTACTAAAATTGTTTACTCATTGCTTTAGCAAACCTACCTTTTCGACTTGAGAGGTAAGAACTTCTAATCTTTTCTCCGCATCATGCGCTTTGAACTCCAATGTATGAATTTCAAAGTTGTTTTTTCTTGCCACATCCCAAAGCAGTTGTACCTATTCAATTCCTTCATTTTTATAAGATGAGAAACTGCATGGAGAAAAAAAGCTGTGATAACGTGGCAATCATACCTCTTCTTCTAGAGCATTAATCCTTGATGAGTTATGCTGAAGAAAAGAGGAAAAGGTAGCAGTTATGAGGAATGGATATGTATCATTTATTTCCATTTTCTCTTATTGATTAGAATTTCAGTCAGGTTGTATCAATTATAGATGCTCTAGTAATATAGCACAATTACCATGAAGGCACAGTCATTTACCTACGTAAGGCTAGACAATACTAGGTCACCGAATGAAAAATCAAAACAAGAAATTGGAATTATTACAACTAGAAAGCTGTTTCTGGAATCATATTCAACAAAACGGTAGAGAATTGAAATCACCTCTTTTATGTATGAACATGTGAATCAGTAATGTACCAGGGGTTTACAAACTGATTACCAACTGCCAATTTAGTAATCAAATTAGCAGAATCACACAAGGAAATTAGGGCAATACTGTTTAGATTTTTTGCATACAACAACAACATACCCAATATACTCCCACAAAGTGAGGTCTAAGGTTTTTGCATAACGACATCAAAATATGTCTGGCATTATTTTGTTATAAATGGAAGATTACCTTATGCTTTTTATCTATCTCGAGGCAATGGTGCTCTTTTGAATGAACATTTTCCCTTATAAATAGAAAAGGCTCAGCTAACCTAACCAAATGAAACAAAACATTTGGAGAAGCAGGTTGGAGATACAACTTTTCTAGTGTTATTCCACATCTGCTTCCTGTAACAAATTTATTTGAAATATTTAGACCTTAGATCAGAAGACCTGGTCAATCCCTTCAATTACTGTCACTAAATGTCAACCTATTGTACCTCAAAAAGTTTAGATCCTACTCATAATAACACAATAACTCAGATAATAGCAGACATGAGAAACTGGAAACTAGCCAAACCCAACCTGCAATTTGGACAAAGCGGTTGTAAGATTGTCAATTTCAATACTAATGTCCTCGATTTTCTTCTCGGTTTCTCTGATGTATTGGGTTTTAGCATTTAAATTTGGCATTCTTTCATCAAGGATGGATTCTGCAATCAAATGCGCATATGTTAAGATTTTACAGGATCTTGTAGAATAACAAATGGCAGGTGAAGACAAAGCATACTTCTCATGAAAATGGTACTGAATAGATATCCTTATCTAATGCATGAGAAAACCTAGAACTGCACGGTATAAAGCAAACTCATTGTATTGATATCACAGAATTCTGAAAAACACATCTTAAGCAGTAGATAGATACAGTCATCAGGACGTGAGCATAAGAAAGAACATGGCCACATTCGTGCTGGAAACCCATTAAGGATCGCAAAATTTAAAAAAATATAGAAATCTGACTATGCAATGAATGGAAATTTAATAGGAAAGGAGAAAAAAACACTTTTCAATACACACGTTCAATACGATGTCTAAATAAGGTTTCTTAGCATGCCACACATTTTGAAGGAAAGAGGACATAAAATCGTACCCTTGTTCCATTTATATGACTGATACATGTTATCTTCATGCTGGTGTATGTATTGAGACAAGCTTATAATCACATATTCCAATCATAAAGATAACGGGTCAAATCTTTCCCCAGTGATCAATACTTAAGAACATGGAGTTGATGAAAGAGCCGGACAACGAAATGAAGCACTCACATCAACCAGGTTTTAATGAAATTTTAATCATAATCCATGAGTAGAATGACTATTTCCGACTATTCCTTCTTCTAACAATAAATCTATGTCACTTTAATCTAAACACCAATCAAAAAAACAGTAATAGTTAAGAGTCAGATTCCGTCCTAAATATACCACATTTTTTAACAGCTACTCGCAGTTAAAGCTGTCCTCATCTCCAAGTTATGTTTCTCAATTAATGCAATTTTGATTTGTTTGTGTAATAATACTTGTATTTCTAATTTCTATGCATTTAAAGTAAACCAGTAAGCACTGAGATTGAGCTATAGGAAATAACCTAATCGAGCGACTTTGATCTTCGCTTCTTGCAATTCGTAGATTACTGAATTCTGATTCTGCTGACCAGACAACCCCCGGATCTCAGATTCCATCGGAGCCCGAGGTACCAAACTTGCCGTCGAAGCTATGACAACAGTAAATGTGGTGGCAAGCAAAACTAGCAAGATTGCCATCTCCCTTTTCGTTTTCCTAGGAATAAAAAAAAAGGTATCACTAATTATAAAAGACTTTCTAGTCTAGTTCTAGTTCTAGTAATAGAACCCAAAAATTAAATTTGTGACTTGTTTAAAAAAAGGATTTTCTTTCTTTCAATTTATTTATTTTAAATAAATCAAGAGAGATTCTAAATATTATTATTATTATTATTATTTTCATTAAATAGCATAAACTATCACTAGTTAAATTTAAAATTTTAAAATATAATTTATAAGAATAATTTGATCGAACAAACTAATTTATTTAAAATAGTGTTATGTTAAATGTCATAGGAAGTAAAATGTAGCAATTTTACATGAAGCTTCTTTTCCTATTTCTATAACTTACAAAAGACGGATGAGTGTAGCATGCAGTATTTAATGATCCATTATTGAAATTTCATAAAATTTCAGAAATAGTGTGAGATCACAAAGTAGTTTGAAGTTCTTATGCTAGTGCAGACCTTTGTATCTGAGTTATTGTATTTGTGGTGAAAGTTATTGGTATTCCTGATATACCTTTCATCTTTTAAGCACAAGCCTTTTCAGCGAAACTCCTAAATTACTATGGTTAATTTTTGTCTCTGACCGATAGATCTCACATTCGGACATGCTTATACCACTACACTCATGACCGGAATTAATAGTGTAAGCCTGCTTTCGAGCATCTCTACAGGAGATATTTGACTTAGATAAACAACCCACTTCACCAATTTTGTGGATATATGCGCACTATCAACAACGGAGCCAAAAAAATTGACAAACCCGCTTGGTTCTTTGATATGATCTTAGGTAGCACCGCCGACATTCTTCCATGCAATACCCTTGATATCACCGTTTTTGCAGAAATACTCAAGTCGATGGCTTAAAGTCTGAAATTGTAACCATCTTTTTTTTATTGGGAATAAGCATTTAGTATGGGCGATAAATCTTGGAATCTCGTGACCTTATTATTCTAGTGATATTCTCCCCTATTATGTCCTAACTATGCTAAAAGAATAGTCCAGAAAACCCATATGACCTACTAGCACCATTCAAGGAGAACACTGCCCGCTTCACCTCTGCAAATGTTGGTGGATCTAACACCATCTCATTTTACTTCATATGTTATAAGTTTAGGGATACTAGCTAGTAGCTCATATTCCCTCTGCTGATTATCTGCCATAAATTGTTCTTTAAAAACCTCCAGAACTTCCTCCTTAATTGTCTGTCCTCCATTAATCATGTCCCCTTGTCTTGTCTGAATTTCATCTATCATCAACTTCCTTCTCTTTCCTTCAACAAATTCATGAAAGAATTTTGTATTTTTGTTCCCATCTTTAAATCAGCTCATTCTTGCCTTTCTCTTCCAACACACTTCTTCTAGTTTTATGAATATAATCAATTCAGCCTCATTCAGTTCTGCTCTGTGCTCCTCTGATGGTAGCTGATCCTCCTTAACTCTCACAACATCCTCAAAAGTTGCAATCTGTTGGAATATGTTGCCATACTTTTCTTTGCTCCACTCCACCAATACAGCTTTCAACTTCTTCAGTTTAACATGTATTATCACAAAAGGATGTCTCATCAAATTTGCTTTCCAGTTATCTTCCATCAGTTTCTTAAACTCCCTGTGCTTGATCCAGAAGGTAAGAAATTTGAAAGGTTTCTTAATTGATCTAATTTCAATATCATAGTTTAATAGCAAATGTACATGATCATATTCATGTCTTATTAAATGAGTGACTTTAGTGGCTGGAAACTGGTCCAAAAATTCTTGATTAGCCAGAATCCGGTTCAGCCTCTTAAAAATACACTCCTCTCCAACTCTACCATTCCACCAGGTATATTTGCTTCCAGAAAATCCAATGTCCTCCAGCGCACAACGTTGATGCATTGTTCGAATTCCATTGTCTCATGTACAGTTAAAGGTAGCCCACCTAACTACTACTCCTTATTCCTTATAACATTGAGGCCACCCCCTCCCCAAAAATTCACGGGATATTCGTTGCTCAGATATTACCTCCAGTTCAGCACACAATTTTAATCTCTCTAGTGCATTGAATCTTGCATATATTGCTGAAATCATTATCCTCTTTTGAGTAAAGTTATTAGAAAACCTGATGGTTAGTTGTTGTCCCTTGTATGATATAACCTGTGCCTCACATTAATCATTCCATATACACCAAATTTTTCCTGACACGTTGACAACAATATTTGTCATTCTTAATTTCTTCACGTAATCATCTATTTCACTAGGGTCTTGAAATGGTTCAAGTAAAGCAACGCATGCAAAGTGGTGTCTTTGGTAAAGATTCATCAATCTCTCAAAGGCATTTTGAGATTTATCTGATCTTGTTTTTCAGAAAATAACTCTCTTAATTATTATATACTTGTAGATTGGGTATCCTTACTCCTTGTTTGTACCTATAATGGAATGTAGAACCTTGTTTAGTCCTTTTTATTCCATTCTTGATCCTCTAAATATGTCTGGGAGATAGATCACCCTCCTTGATTAGGCTTTAAATATTATTTTCAATGCCATCCTCTTCTTCTTTTTCTCTGATGTGTTGTATTTGTTTCTCTGTCAGATCTTATGGTGACTCATACTCCTGTCCCATTTTATTCTACTCTTCCTTATTAGAGCTTTCGGCACTAGAATGTTCCTTTGTAATATTGTTAGTCTTTCTTTTGTCCTCTCCTATATCCAACCCTTCTGTCTGCTTCATGATTATCTTCTAAATGGTATGGATTTCCCAATTCAGATTTTTCCTTTACCATCTGATAAGTAACTGAAAATCTTATCAAACCTCCAACGTATAATGCTCTGTCCGGTATGTGAAGGCTTCAATTTTTATCTGCAAAACA
>JBDJHY010000049.1:12977381-12990369 GCA_039654485.1 Withania somnifera | reverse complement strand
GACGCTCTTCCGATCTGATTATCATAAGCCACTGCTTCAACCTACAAGTAAGACATAAAGGACTAATACTTCTCATCTGGCAATATGGCAGGAGAATAAATCTAAATTACTCAACAAATGAAAGACTTACAAAATACATAAGCACTTACTGATTCTATAGGTATCCAAATTTTACGTTTCTTTCCATTTAGAACTTCCTCTTCAACAGTCCCATAGAACTTGTGTAAAAAGCACATTGCCAGTCAGCAACAAGTAAAAGCTTCAATCAGAAAAACTGAAGAAGATAATATCAAATAACCCCCAACCCATCTGGTCAAGAGTTAAAACAAGAAAAATGTTTCGATTGGATAAATTACTGAAAGAGGTGGAAAAGTAAATACTTCCAAACCTTCACTGGGTAAGATACATGAACACGCTCTATCTCCCAGGGATTCCCGAAGTTCAACCAAAAATCAGGTTGTTCGTGTTGAAAACCATCCACTATGATCTGACGAAATAATCCATATTGATAGCGTAATCCATAGCTGAAGATGAAGAGATGTAGAAGACCCCAATTCAATCGACCTTTTTAAGGAAACTTCAGAATGATAAAGGGCAGATCCTTGAAGAAAAGCTAGACACCATTTGTTTTAGATAAGGAACTCCATAAAAGCGGCCCACCAAATTCTGGAGGGTCCCTAAAAGATATTTTGTTTTCGAAACAATATAGAAACTCGTCTTATAAAAGGACAAAAACAAAAGAACTACACAACCACTCCGATCTTATCATCAGAAGGGTGGCTATTATCAGGATATGAAAATGCAGCCATGAAGAGGATGTTTCCGAAAAAAGGCAGAGACCCATTTATTCTGACTATTTCAATTTTTAGCATGTTTGGAAAAAGCAGGAGATTAAAAGCCAGGGCCACAATGAAGTGAACAACATCAGAACCAAAGTGATGTTCAGACAAGAGGAAAAAGGAGCCTAGAACATACCCCCAAGCTGGATAGTCCAATGTCGCTAGGGAATCCATTTGGCAAGCTGCAAGGCGAGCTAGGCCACCATTACCAAGGGCAGCATCTCCTTCCTTGAACAAATGAATGTTAGAACAAAATCAACGAAGAGAATTTATTTAGGTGAGCAATGAAACAGCCAAATGTAAGATGAAGATGGAGAAGAAGTTGCAATCAATTGTAAATGCAAGTATCTTCAGATTAGACTGATTACCAGAATAATTAACAGTGCCTACGGATGAAGCATCAACTGATATTCATTAATTTTACAAAGCAAGGCCAGTCAATAAAATTTTCCTACGATATTGCATTTTCATATGCAAGCATTTTCCTATCATGTTCTTTAAATGTATTCATAATTTTCAATATTAACTTAAATTCAAAAGATCATAATCCAAACTAACCACTAAAAATGGTCATCACTTACTAGTTTGTGACATGTTACAAACATATAAAATTGCTAGAGAATCAGAGACAATAGATCGAGATTTCACCAACCTGCTCTGCCAAGACTTCAAAGTCAAATCCAAGCTGAGTTAAAGCATCAGCATATTGGTCCTGAATGCCAAGGTTTATGACACTGTTAGTTAGAGAACGACCTGACGGATCAAGTAAAGAGAAAACTTAATCAGATAAAAGTTCCCAAAAAGAAAAATAAGAATAATTGAATATGAAAGGCCTAACTTTGCCCCAATTTGATGCAACAAAAGAAAATGACTTTATAAGCGTATGAACGTCAAGTACCCAAAAGAAATTCAAGCGAAAGGAAGTAAACTCTCTTTGGATCTTTCTTCTTAAAATACAAGTGAGTATCATGCCATCGCTCAATAAGCCGATCCCTGACACTATGTGCTAATGCCTGCATTGTCCATAACTTCATCAGTAACAGCTACTAAGTAATATGAAAGACATAATACATAAACAAATACTCAAATTTGGTCTCAGCTGTTAGGTACCCTAACTTTAACTTTGAGAGTGCACATCTACACACCTTAATTTATGCTCAGCTGACAACTAAACACTCCAACTCGTCCTTAATGTATCTAGTGGACTCCCAATGCTAACGTTATTGTCTCTTAGAACACGCTTAGCTTTCAAATAAAGACAACTTTCTTTATTAATGTTTAGAAAATCTCTCAAAACTAAACACTCAAAAACTCTTAATGTTCTTTCTTATCAAAGTCACAACTTAACTTTGATATTTATAGGAATGTTATAATCCTATTCCTATTGCTAATAGGAAACTTTGATAATCCTATTCCTATTGCTAATAGAACACTTTGATAATCCTATTCCTATTGCTAATAGAAAACTTTGATAATCTTATTCCTATTGCTAATAGAAAAACTTCTCCTTAACCGACTTGTTAAGAATATCTTGGGCTGCAAGCTATTTGAAGTTTATCCAACATCTTTGTCCCATTTTATATAACACCATTCTTTTTTTTATTTAATGTCAAAAATAATGACACAATTCTATATTTGGTAACAATATAACTTTAAAATGTTTATTTTACTCTTAATGAAATTATTTATAGTCACACAAATATTATAAGTTATTTTAAATCAAGTTAAAGTGCATCAAATAAATTGAGATAGGAAAAGTGCTATATATGCTTGATGCTTGAGAAGTCAAATATCAATAAAGAAAATTAAACCTGGAAGAAACCCCACTGTTGGCAAGCAGAGTGAAGGATTTGCAGCTCATTCAAATCCCCTGATACCAACTTTGGCATATCGATAACTGGTACAGCCACTCCGGCAGACACGGCGAGAGATTCTTGTTGTGGGCGGACATACCTGGCGGGAATATTGGTTAGGTTCTGTTTGGCAAGCTCTTGAACACTTGGAACTAACAACGATTTTCCCAAGCTCATTTTTTGCCCGCGTTTATTGCGTTTGCTCTTGTTGCAAATTATTAATGTTTCGATGAAAACGAACAGCCCAAACTAGACCTAGCTATATATATAGTGAATCCTTTAAACTATACATCCATTTAACTAGCTTTGGATTTATCAATTTCTTCCAAAAGAAAAAATAGTATTATTATCAAGTAGTAATTTATTTTTATTTTGTGTTTTTACATGTAATTTTTGTCCTTGTATCATCGTCCGTTACCACGTTTACATTGCCGCCTGCCGGAGCATTACCGCAACTCTATTCCAATGTAACAAACAAAAATGTCATGCAAGATTCAACGGTGGAAACTTAGATTTATTTTAGAATTTTCTTACTATTAATTGAAATTCAACCAGTAAGCTTGTTAGTACCTTTGCACAGTCCTGAGAGACCTTATGTTATTTACTAGTAAATAATTTCTACTATATATATATAAATGGGAAGGGGAAGGACGAACGCAACTGTTTCGAATTCTACCTCCTGCATTATTAATGTTGAGCAATTCAATTGGAATACCTGTGCACTACTTTTGACCTTATAATTTATATTATCACTTCTGAATTTATTTCAAGATTTATGTTTTTATGTGATATGATCATTGCCTTCATCTTGAGCACGTAAATGTTTGATTCATTATTTGTGTACAGAGATAATTGATTTACAAGCGACATTTTTGCCTATGAAATTATATTTGCATTTATGCTTTAAATTATTTATTTGTGGATTCTGACATACGATGTGATTATTTGTTAAGATGCCTCTGAGACAGTTTGTTGCTTCAATACCCTAACTGTTATCGCACTAGCAACAGGAAAGAAGAGCCTTGATGCAACCAATGTGCTTGATAAATTCTCCTAGTAAAAGGAAGATAGCGCTAGCAAGTCTATGAACCTCTTCTTCGCAGTCAATAAAGCTCTTTATTGAGTATTGGTTAGATAGTTACTGCACGTGACTAAAATTTTGTTAAATTGGTGTTTTCTTCATTATTTTTTGTGATTATATTCTTGGATTGTTCTACTCAACTTACATCCGATTTCTCCATCTACATTATTTGATTTATCGAGATGCAAGACTGATAGTATCCATGCATATAGGGAGAAAAGTACTGAATCGAGGGGGAATTCTAAATTAGCGGAACTCAAATGCTGATCTTAATCTACAAAGACGAAGATACCGCAGGACAATCGAAGAAAGACGATCAAATAGGACAATTGTTGCCAAGGCCGAATATCGAAAATTTAATTTGAATTTTCATCATATTGATATGAAAAAAACTTATAAATTATAATATTTTTTTATATAATTTTAAAAATAATATATTTTAATTTTAAAATATCAAATTAATATTATCTAATTTATCTTTAAAAATCAGTATTATCAAAAAGCAAAATATGATAACGGAGTATGTATTACCTTTGCTATTGTAATTTGGAGTTCCCCTCTTTGCCTATATAAAAAAGAAAAACAGTACTATTCATTTTATTATATGTGATGGTTTTTTGTTTGTTGTGGAGTTAATTTGTAGTATTGGTATGAACAAAATATTAATTTGTGGGTTAATCAGACATTATTTTTGGGTTGCACGTTTGTTTTAAGTAGGTGTTCATAATTTGGTGAAAAATTAAATCAAACTAAAATTCAAAATCAAAATCGATTAAGAAAATCAATATTTTGTTTGTTTTAAGAATTAAAAAATGGGTAAAATTTTAATTTGATCTTGATTTTACTGCAAAAATAAAAAATAATTAAATCGATCCAATAAATCATCTACGTAAATTTTGTAATTATTTGTATATATAATTTTAATTTTTCATAAATAATTATAAATATGTAATACTTTGTAATCATCAATTGGGATTTTATTCTACTTACTTTACAATGCATTACAACATTTTAAAATTACATTTCTTATGTCCAAGTCCAATATCTACTCTAGTTCTGAATGCTTATTTCTGATACAAGTATGTCTACACATCCATCTTACCACCATCATTTTTGTAACTTACATCTTCTGAATATGGGAGTTTGCAATACGTCTCCCGTACAATAAGATTGGTCTGGTTACCTCTCTGTAAAACTTAAATCAAAGAAATAGAATTTCGATTGTTCTTTAATTGGCTTATAAAGTATCCTTCGTCCCAATTTGTTTGACACACTTTGACTCGACAAGAATATTAAGAAATAAGAAAATTAAAGACTTTTGAAATGTTTGGTCTAAAATAACTCATGGATATTTATGTGACTATAAATTATTTTATTAAATGTAAAATAGACATTTTAAAGTTATGTTATTACTAACTATAAAAGTATGTCATTCTTTTCAGAACTTACTAAAAAAGAGTATGTCAAATAAATTGGGACAGAGAAAGTAATATTTATACGTGTATATGCTTCTTTTTCTTTTTATTTCATCTGAGTTCAACTAGATATTAGATTTAGTATTTCATAAATATATGATTTTTCTTCTTCTTTTTTTTCATGACCGTGCTAAAATCGTGGTGAAATTCACTAGTGACATATATTAAATGTTCTATCAACTGATATATAACGACAGTGCCTACGTTGTAACATTGCACACTGTTTTGACACTATATTGATAGTGAATTTTACAATTAACAAAGAATTCAAAATTATAGCACTAATGAAAAGTTTTTGATCAAACTAACTTTTCAACTATTGTTTAATATTATTTCATTACTCCAATATAATAGAAAAGTTAAATTAACAATTTAAATCCTGCGTCGAGTCAAATATAATCATGTATAAGTGAAACAACAATAAACTTCCTGCCTCTTATTATTTCAGGATACTACAATATATACTGTTTACAATATACAACCTAATGGGCTTCGTGGTAAAGAACCAAAATAATATCTAGTACACTAAGTAATACACGGTAGTCTAATAAATTCCCGTATTGAACCATGCTTCCATAATACAAATGAACCCATTGTTTCCATGTTTTATTTTTTTTTTCTTACTGAGACACCACAACAACTTACAAAATTGTTGCTTTATTTCATGTAGCAATGTCTAAAAAATTCAATCCACCAGCAACCTTAGGCCAGAACAATGTTTCCCAAGAAATTAAAGCCTTCGTTGATGTATCCACCCCTCTTGACCATA
Organism: Withania somnifera; assembly: GCA_039654485.1. NCBI lineage: Eukaryota > Viridiplantae > Streptophyta > Magnoliopsida > Solanales > Solanaceae > Withania > Withania somnifera. Next base: position 12,984,352 of record JBDJHY010000049.1, on the reverse strand, counting down.
AATTTTTTCTGCATATGGCTTCAATGACTGGATCGCTTTCTTTAGCGACACAAAAATTTGAATGAAGAACAATACACTCTTGATTACTTGGACCCTCCCAATATATTCCTATCAAACTTATTTATGCTTAATTGACCTACTTGTTTAAAGTTTTGCTATACACCTCCCTCTCTCCTTGTAATTTCCCGAATGCCTCTACCATGGATAACCATCTTGTACAGCTTAGTAGCTTAGTAACGAACGTGGGAACCTGAATTAGCTTTTGTTTTATTCTTGTTAACTTGAATTGAGCTTGGGAATTATACATTCACTTGACCTCATTCAACCCATATCTTAGACTTAAGTTGCTCATTTTCAGAGGATAATAGTGCTAATTAATAATCGAAGAAGTTTTAATTAGTAAGAGATGAGCAAAATATAAAGAAAATATACATACATAACCCTATTTTTTTTTTTTACTATTCTTTTTATAAATAAATCATAATTATATATTTTTATAAATTAATTACTTTATTATATATATATTTAAAATTATTTTTTTAATAGGTCCTCAATTGTTAATCTCACCAATTCCATAGAAAACGGATAAAAATGTACATCATAAAACTCGAAATTGTGGGACCAAGTGAGGTGATAATAGAAGGAATATTCGATGAAATACCCATCTTTATTAGAAAGTAGAATTCATTAACGTGTCTAGTGAATGGAACCATAAAAATTCAAAACGTGTCCTTTGGATATATAAGGATATGAATTGATTCATATTGCCACGTTTGAGATTGACAAAGTGAAAAAATATATAATATATATTTACGTCAAATAGATTTGAGTCTCTTTTCTATATATTTATAACTTAATTACAATCAAATAATTTATTCTCACGGTACTCTCATATTTTTTACTTTTCGAACCTTTTCTTTTCTATTGATCTTATGTTTCAACAATTTAATATTTTAATATATTATAGTACATGTTTTTTGAGTTATATTGATTTTGTTTATTATATAGTATTTATTAATCAACATTAATGGCTAATTTTAACAGTTACATATTTATTTTTGTGTCCCATTTTATTTCATTGGAGTTAATGGCTAGAATTTATAATATCTGTAATAATCTTTGATTTATTGATGAAATGATTATATTTTTTGGTCTTAAAATCCATTGTATCCTAAGGTTTTATTCACTATTATTTTGTTATTATTTTTGTAACCTCCACCCATTTATTTACCGACTTTACTACCTACATTTCATCCTATCAATTCATAAAGGCTTTACCAATTATAAATAGTGGTAGTCTTGTATTGTTTTGGCACACACATAAAAATATAGAATGCATAAAGTTAGTAAAAAAAAAAAGTATATTTTTTGAAGAAAAGCGTGCTTTTTCGTGGAGCTTCAGACTCAATTATTATCTAGAGTTGTTGTGTTACTTTGTGAGTAGGCTGCTGTATCTTGAAGCGGACAAGTCAAGAAAATTACTGTTGAACCAATAAAAATATTTACTATCATAAATTTGAATCTCCTTAAAAAAAATAAGATATTTACAAATAAAATTTGTTATTTTGGCTATTTTGTTAGCTGCTAAGTTGTGTGTGTGCGAGGATGTATTGGTCAAGGAAACCGCTGAAACATCATATCATATTCATTTGTTGCTTTATTCAAAATATATTTTTATTAGTTACATGATGATAATGTATTGTACTCGTATTAGTATATATATATATATATTCCATAAATTTTATTCATATTGCATAGAGAAGCTTTTAAAAAATTAAAATTATATATTTAAAGATTACCTAAAAATATTATAAAATATAATAATTAATAATTTAACTAATATATTTTAGAAAATAAATTAAATTTAATAAAAAAAATTAAATTAACTCTTAAATTTTAAATTATGGCACATAAATCGAAATAGAAGAAGTATGTATATAACAATTGATGTATTGGTTACTTTAATAATACTTATATAAAGATTTGAAAACATAACTATGTTTAACAATATATTATTGTTGTAATGAAATAAAAATGCAAGACAAAATATAATTTAGAAATATAGAATTGCATGAGGCAGGCATAGTAATTGAAATAGAAGTTCGGATTAATATAATGTTATTTGATTTTTGTATCAAGTGAAATTAATACGACCAAATTATTACAACTGCCTTAGTGGTGTCGTCACTCTGCAAATTAGATTGCCACACATATTCATTTTTTGTCCACATTGCATATCATAAAGATACTATTTAATTTACAGGTAAAGACTTTATTATAGTAGTAATTTTGATAAAGACAACTTGTGTTGCGTTTTGTACAAGCTAACAATATTATGCAGATCCAACTACTAATTATTAAAAATAAAATTAATTTTTAAAAAATTGTAGTCTAAAATAAACTTTAGCAACTATATATGTATATATATTTTATTACAAACCATTAAAGAAGGTCTGAATATGCATCGTTCATACCTAAGGCTATTAATTTATTAAGTATATTTATTTTTATTAATATTTAAGTATTTAATTGATTTGAATAGTCTAATAATTAAGATTTAAAATAAAGTTTTAATATATATTCTTGTAATAGTTACAATTACTAATAAATACCTTTATTATTAAACAGCAATAACCATTGTCAACCACCATTAACGTTATCAACCATCGCTGTCAATTACCTTTGCCACCACAATTACCATCACTGGCGTTGTTGGAAAAAAAAAAACTTATAAGAACTTAAATTTTAACAATTTTTAAGTTAAAAAATAAGAAGTAAGGATAACCTATTTTTAAATTGTAACTTTTTGTAAGTCAAATTTAACTTTTTAAAAATATTCATATACTTTTGAGGACTGAAACTACTTAAAATTGATTTAATCAACTTATAACCGAAACCAAACAAATCCTAAATAGACCACACTTTTGAAAAATATACACACACTTCCTCCTTTCATCTCTACCCATTCTCACATCTCCCTCTCTCCTCTCTCTTTATTTTTTTTTAACTTTCAGTTTTGCATTATTTTTTATTTTTATTTTTGTATCATTTTTATGTTGTATTTTGATTAATTTAATTTTTTTATATTTTTGTATTTGTATCTTGTTTATCGGTTATATTTTTTTTATAACTTTTAGTTTTGTATCATTTTACTTTTCATTTTGACTAATTTGTATCATTTTTATTTTCTTTATTTTATATTTTGTTTATCGTTTTTAGTTTTTTTAACTCTTAGCTTTGTATTGTTTTTATTTTGTATTTTATATTTAACTGATTTTATATCTTTTTTGTCATTTAAAATTTTTTGATTTTGTATCTAGTATTTTGTATTTCATTTTTTATATTTTGTACTTGTAATTTATATTTTTATTAATTTTATATTTTTTTGATTTGTATTTTGTACTTTGTATATTATTATTTTTAGTTAAAAGGTGAGACTTAAAACCTCTTTTACTGCAGAAAGAAAATTTGTACAAATTAATTGTCTTGATCCAATAACTCAATCCGATCGAATAAAACTAAAAAATAAAATTTAATCTAGAAAGATAAAATGAAAAGAAAAATCTAATTGTTTTCTTTTTGAACTTTGAGTTTTGTATTTTTTAATTTCTTATTTTAATTAATTTTGTATCATTATTTTTTTAAAACTTTCAACGTTGTATTTTGAAATTTGTAATTTGCATCAATAAGTTGCATTTGTATCAATGAAGTGGCTACCCAGTTGAAAACATACAGTTAATCAATAGTTATTTAACTTTTTATGGGCTATGAATTATAATGCTATCCTTCCCTATAAATTAGTAAAATTTAGTTTTCTGTAAGTTGCTCTTTAAATTATCTGAACTAAACGGGCCTAATGACCAGATGAAATGACTGGGCTTCGGTTACTGGGCCAATATTTATCAGTAGAGGTCCATCACAACCCAGAAGTCACAAGATAGGCCCATTCATTTAAAATCTCCCTACATAAACCCACACTCTCCCCGTTGGAATATCAACGCAGATCATACTTCCAACTGTTCGATAGCAAAATCACAGAATCCACGTAATCGTAACCTCAAAAGAGCTCTGAAAATTCAAATTCATTTACAAATTTGATCGATATCTTCATCGGTTAGGGTTCGGTAATTGTCCAATTTGAAGCTTTGAATTCTCGAAGATTTCGATACTCCAGTATCTTCAAATGAAGTTGAAGATCAACAAAGCATCGGATCTCAGTTCTATTTTTGTTCTTCCTCCGCATGCAAGGTTCAATTCTATCTCAATTGCAATTTGAATATAACGTAAGATTGATTTTTTTTTTTGTGAAGATTTAAGAAGGAAGCAAACGCGCAATCTCTATGTTTTGAGTTTTCTTCTAATACGTTGCAGATGTTTCGATGTTGTTGTGTGCTATACATTCACGTATGCATATATATGCATGTACATGTACGTTTGTATGAATAGGAGAGATGCAGATAATTTGCTGCAATTTTGAGCTTTTTTTGTGTGCTGATATGAGAAGAACGACTAGTGCAGAGCCAGTCTGCGTTTTTTCTCATACATTACAGCTAATTTCGATGTCTTTGTATGCTATATGCACACAGATGCATATGTATGCATGTTACATGTATGTTTGTTTTAATGAGAGAGAGAGAACTAGAAAAAATTTCTGTGACTTTGAGCTTTTTTTGTGTGATGATATGAGAAGCAAGACAAGTATGGAGCTTCTCTGTGCATTTTTTCTCATAAATTACAGCTAAATTTCGATGTTTTTGTCTGCTATATGCACACAGATGCATTTGTATGCATGTTACATGTATGTTTGCATGAGAGAGAGAGAGAGAGAGAGAGAACTAGAAACTTTTCTGTGATTTTGAGCTTTTTTCCTGTGATGATATGAGAAGAAGTGTGGAGCTTCTCTGTGCGTTTTTTCTCATAAATTACAGCTAAGATTCCATGTTTTTGTGTCCGATATACACAAGCTACACATATAAATACACCTACTTATCTATGAAAGCATGGAGAGAGACAGAGAGAGAGAGAGATTTTACCATAATATTGAGCCTACTTTTGATGTTATGAGAAGGAGACAAAGTGTGGTACCAAGTGCAACAGAGTCTTCCATCTTTGGGGAAAGCCAAGCGTCACAGGTTCGGTCACAGCAGCAATCGCAACAATCCTTCTCACAGGGATTGTCATCTCAGCAAGCAATCTACTCTCAGCTATCACAGAGCTCTTTGGATGAATTTGTCCCTAATGAGCACGTAACTCCTCCATCTCGCTCCTATTTCTCAGTTATTTGGATAATAGTTGTTAATGAGATGTCATTTTGGTATATTTCGACTGCTAAGTAACGGTAATATACAAAGGAACTGATTCATTTGGCGGAAATGATAATGATTGACTTCTAAAATCATTTTGGTTAGCAACTTCTGAAGAATGCTTTAGATTGTCTAAAATGTATTTTGATGCTTAGGAAGACTTGAATCTGTTATCAGTTATAACATAGATAATTGTTCCCTAGGTTACTTTGGAGTGTAATTTTGCAGTAGTATGCTTTATGATTCTTGAAATATATGAATTCAGCTTCTGACTATGTTTTACTTTGTTAAATGCTGTGTCAATACAAAGCAATCACTTTATATGACGTATTTAATTTAAGTAATATGACAGTGATGGTTGAAAAAAAATATTAAAGTAAAATTTATATTTCACAGCTTTGAAACTGCTGAAAATTGCATAATAGATGAATGATGTCAGTATTTTGCAAGGTCCTTAAATGGAAAGAGTGTCATACAACTTGGGATGGAGGGAGAAGTAGATATATTTACCATCTTTACAGTGTTGGATAGTGAATCATAAGTTCTGTTGCCGCGTTTGTCAGAGTGTTTCTTATTGGTATATGATAAAATAGGGGATCGCCACAATACACTTTGATGTAGATTGTGGAGCTTCTCAGAGTTCATATACAACTAGTTAACTGATGGAGTCTTGAATTTTAACATGAGCATATGCCTTTATTGGTTTCAACTCTGCCCAGTGCCCAGACACCGAGTTCCACAAAGCATTCCACTTTATATGTTGGAACTTTTGCTCATTTCATAGCAAACAAATGCTGTAACTGTTAGTAATAATTTTAATGCAGAGATTGGGTTCTCAAGAAAGAGAAAATTTAGCAAAGAGGATGAGCTGTTTGCCTCATATCAACTACCCACAAGAAGAGAGTCAACTGCATTTATCAAAACCTTCGACCAATTATGTGCGCAGATGGTCAGTTCCTGAAAATAAATGTAAGTAACAGTTCACACAAGAAAATACATGCTCTTCACTTCTGTCTAAAATCTAAGGAAAATGTTCTCCAGCTTGGCAAATTAATTGGCAGCTGGAATCATTGGACTAAACATGTTTGTGAATTCTAATTTTGCTGGACAGACCAGATTACTGAAGAACTTGAACACAAAATCGCAATGATAGAGACTTCATTAAGCAGGCAAGGAATGATCTTAGATTCTATTCAGAGTGATATTATGCAAGTTAACCGGGGAACAAAAGAGATATTGATGGAGAGTGAGTATTCACTGCTCTTTTTGATTTATGTGATGTGGCTAAATAATTAGGAACTCCAAAAAATGCATATCATTAGTCGACGAGTGTGGAATTTTGTCTTGAGATGTGCTGGTCCGATTAAAACTTTTACCTGCAAATATTTCTGGTGGATGTAACAAAAAATGGCACAAGATCTAACACATTTGCTTTTCTTCTGAAATTTCTTTCAGTGGAAAGCTTGCGGCCGAAGTTAGTTTCTCATGATGAACTGGTGCAATTGATGGTAACTATAGCTTAGCTGCTCTATGTCCCGAAATTAAGTGCCTGTTTGTTTTGTCATATTTCCTAATCCATACGACATACCATACCCAGAAAAAGGGGATGGAAGATCTGAAAGATAGCCTGGAGGGGACCTTCAAATCCATGTTTGAAGAGCTGAGGGA
>JBDJHY010000049.1:12908991-12919277 GCA_039654485.1 Withania somnifera | reverse complement strand
TTGTTTATAAAAATGATGCCTTAGGAGTTTGGGAAGAACCCCAACTGGTGATCTACAACTTGTGGGAAGTATTTTGAGCTCGAAAATGGAGAGGGCCACCATTCTGTCAAAGCGGCGACCCCCAACTTAGTCAGCCGCCCAGTGGTGATCCACCTGGCGCACCCCTCTCAGACTTGACTACCAAATTTGTCCCAATACCCATTTTGTAATAGTTTATTATAAATATTTTATTTAGATTATTTTGATATTTTTAGACTACTTTGAGATAGCTTGAAGTTTGTAATAGTGTAATGGAGTAATTTGTAGTTCTAGATCGCAATCATTGGTGGGTGAATCCTTTGGTTCCGTAGTCGAGTGAACTAGGTGTGGGTGACTCTCCTAGTTGTTCAACCGTAACTTCTTCTTTTGGTAAATTATTAAGTTGCACTTTCGTGGATGCTGTACCTGTTTGTTTTGTTAGTGAATTCTCTTTAGTTTTTGAATTAAGTTGAATCGTATATCATTTGTTTGTTTCATGTATTTGTTGTTTCGATTTTGATTGACCTGAATCGTATCATGTGGGTGAAGGATTTTATTTCAAAAAATTGCTTGGGCATAAAATAGTTAAAATTCACTCACAAAAAATCACAATTTTCATTTCATACTACTCATAAAAGATTTAAAAAGGAATTTTAATTTGCGTTTCTATGTAAAACACAACTCCAATTTTTACTTAAAAATAAATATTAAAATTTTTTTCTTTAAATTTCACAATTTTTATGTCCAAACCACCCTAAATCTGTTTGTGATGGATTGTTATATGGAAGTGCATGCATTATAGACTTTAATTCTAAAATCAAAAGCTAGAGCCTATAATTATTGAAGATCCCTAGCTGATGATGTAAAAAATGGAATTTAGTAATTTGTTCTAATCCAAGGTGCATTACGTATGATCCCAAAACCAAATATTGCATCCCTCTAAAGTTGCTTGGAGCTAGAAAAATCTAAAATTATCATAAATCTTCAACATATATATTATTAATATTAAATTTCTCTCTTAATTCTGTCAACCTCCCATTTTGTCTCGTTTTCTTTTTGCCTGTATCATTTATCTTAAATTTCTCTCTTAATTCTGTCAACCTCCCATTTTGTCTCGTTTTCTTTTTGCCTGTATCATTTTTAGATAAATGCCAAAAGCTGGGTTACTTGGCTTATCCTATACCCTTTTAGTCATCAGTTGCATTTTTTTTTTTCTTTAACTCTTGAATTATTTTCTGTGAAAAATTCTAGATTCACTAAGAGACCAAGTTTACCAGAAAGGATAAAAGAAAAGACAACCAGAAGCAACAAAAAATCATCCCACATGGAATCACCATTCATCCATCTCCTAAAATTTCTTCTTTGTTTTCGTTGATGCTATTATTTTCAAGAGTATAGTATTAAATAAGTGTATAACTCGGCCTTACGCAACATCAATTTTTTCTTATAATAAAATTAACAATCTAAATGGTTGTTCACTCAGTCATTTAAATTAAAAAACAGCGACGTAAATTCATAAATATTAAATATATTATAATATTAAAAAAGACAAGTTCAATAATAATGTAAACAAAAATTTAATACTCTATTAGTATATCAAATTTTATACCATCAATATAGTTAACTTAATTAAGTCAAAAACAAAAACCGACTATTATCCTTTCCCTTTTTTGTTTCTCTGCCTCCCTCTTAGTTGTTCCCTGATTCTAAGTAGTCATAAAATATGATTTAGACGGCAACCAATTTCCTTTTGAAAACTAACTTGTAAGTACATGGGGTGACTCTCTTTCATCGCAATTTTGGATCTTATGAAGATGATAGAATAATTTGTGATGATGTCAATATAGTTTAATTTGAAACCACATGAAGAAAGTTTCCACAATTTACATATCTAAAAACACATTATCAGGTTAAATCTAAGGGTCCCAAACCTTAAGTCATATCCTTCCCAATTTCACTTGATTGTGCAATTCATGAATATTAACTATAGTTTGATGTGATTTTATTTATGGGATTTCCCCAACTTAAAAGGATAATAGCAGTAAGTACTGGGTTATAATTTGAATTTGCTTCATAATATTATATACAAAGTGTTCTTTCTTTTAACTTAAAAGGATTAGTAGTAGTTGTAGATTCGTACTTGTAGACGTATTAAAGTGCAAATTTGAATAATTTTAAAAGAAGAGAGTTATTTCCTCCGTTCAACTTTAATCGCCACTTTCCTTAAATAGATTTACAATTTTAATTGTCACTTTTGACATATACAAAAGAAACTTTTCATATTTTACTCTTTAACATTAATTGTTTATTCCTCAAATTACTTTCCAAAATCTAATATTAAACTCAATTAATAGAAATAATGTGGTAAAATATTACACGACTAGAGTTGAACGGAGGAAGTAATTATTTGATTAGCATAATATTTAGGTCCCAAAAGGACACCACAAAGTAATCATTCACAAAGCATTAGTAGTAAGCAGGAAAGGGACTCTTTCTGTGACAAAAGAAGAGAAAGCTATTCAAGATCGGGACAGTACTAATATTATAGTAAAAGAACTAGTTGAGTTCCCACAAGAAGTAGTACACTAAAAAGTGAGAGACAAATAGAAAAGAAGAAAATCGCAGTCCTTTTCTCCCTTTTGGGATAATTTGGACCTATATTATGGTCTTGGTAAGCGGTATTTAATTAAACACAAAATTTATATTAAAAAAATTTATAATTTTAAAGTATATAAATCATTTCATTACGAAAAATATAAAAAAGTGTAAAGTCATATATTATTTTTCTAAAAAAGAAAATTGCCACGTCAATTGTGAGAAAGAGGAAGTGAGTACAAAAGATGGAAGAGAGATATTGGTGGTGTGGGGTTGAACAATAAGATGACAATGATGAATATGGGTTGGGGAACAAACTCAAATGGTTTGTTGACACTATTCTATGCCTTTTTAAAATCTTTACACTATTCAACTTCTCTACTTCCCCCCTCAACATATATAACCATTGCTATAGAGTTTTTTTTTAATCTTGCCTCAAAGTTTGTAAAAGGAGTTGATCATGGGGTCCCAAAGAGATCTCATTTGGTGATCTCTCCCAATTCTTATAGAATTTTTGATGAGCTAGCATGCATTCTCGTTTTCTATTTTCTTTCTTTTTGAGAGTTTAATAAGCTCACTAAAGATCACTTTATCATTCGATTGCTAAAGCCTTTTATATTTTTTTGATTTTTAATTTAATGTGCAATATTCGTATTGAAATTTTGGCTGATTAAACATACAATACAATGCTTATTTGAGGGAAAAAAACGTTTTCTAATATAATTTTTTCATATTTAAAATTTAAATTCAAAATCTTTAATTAAATTTTTTTCAAATTCAAGGTTCTTATATACTTTAATCCTTGTTTTCCAAGGACCCTTATAACACATCAACTAGACCAAGAACCACTTTTAAATTTCCTTCTTCTTTTCATCTTTTTATACATATCCTTTAATTTTAATTGTTAATATCGTCGACATTATAATAAGTCACATTTTAATTCTTTTATATAGCCCTTTTGTCAGGTAACAAAATATAAATCAGGAGGTATAATTAACGAAGTATTTTTATTCATTATTAATCTTTTACTAAGAGTAATTTAAATTATTTTAATTATGATTTATATTATGTATAATTGCATCATGCAAAATTAAATTCAAAATCCGGACAACTAAACAAAGTAAATATTTTCCGACATGCTTCACGAATATAGATGAAAAATAACTTTGAGCACATGAACGAAAGAAAAAAAAATCCTAGTCGCATTAAAGAAAAACCTCCATGGGGTGCACTTGCTATTTTGATGATCATAGGTGAAATTCTTTCTTTTATATTAAATAACTTTTTATATAAATGCAAAAAGATCACTGCAACAAGCTAGTGAGATACTTTATAATTAACTTTAAGTAGCATTCTTTTGGGGATTAAATTTCTCGTCCATAAACTATAGAGCAATATAGTATTCATTCTGTTTCAAACTTATTTATCTTACTTATCATTTTAAAAAGGAAGTGTCTTTTTTATTTTATGACAAGTATTTTATAAATTTTTTATTGGACATATTTAAGATCAATAAGATTAAATAATATTTTGGTATATTTTATATTTTTTTAATTATAAAATTCAAAAATTCTTTATACTTTTTAAACTCCATAGCTAATCAAAACAAGAAAAACAAACTGTAACGGAGGGAGTAATATATATTGGGAGTTGGTATTTGAAAAGTGCAATAAACTGAGAAACATGAATGGGGCTAGATAAGGATTTTACTCTCTTGTAGTAGTATTAGTCATGAGTCTTTTTGGTTTTGTTAAATGTGGTGATCTTAGTTATTTAATTTAATGAACAAACGCAGGGCTAGCAGAGATTTTGGTGGCGTTTGAACTAGAATTTAAGTTAAAGAGAAATTGACAAAACTAGTCGTTGTCAAAATAATAGCCAACAATATAAATAGCACAAGCAGATGGAAGAGCATAAGTAGCACTACAAATGAGTAAAGTATTGGGTGTATAGGAACAAAGAATAATTTAGAAAGTAGATTTTCTTTCAAATAAAGTTATATATAAGGCGTGAAAATCTTAGTGGTGTGAAATTTTTTGAAAAAATTGTGTGAATTTGATTTAAAGCTAATAATATCTATTTACGTTAATTATTAAAAATATTTTTGGTTTGATTTAGCTCAAACAACTGAAATTGGAGTCAATGGTTAAACAAGACATGTATAAACCCGACAAGGTGATCGACCAATCGTGCATGGCCGACTTATCACCTTTGCCAGTCTATGGATTGGTTTTGTTTTTACCGTCATCTGCATGCCGATTTGGAGATGCATTACAAATAAGCCTATGAATTTTGATAGATCATGAATACTTGGATGATGTAGGTGCTACATTATTAATTTTCGGATAAGTCCATGAATTAATGGTCCATGTAAAACTAATTCGTTGGAGAAAGCGAAATATTTAGACATGCACAAATTATGGACTTGTCCTAAAATAAATAATCATGTTAAAAATATGTTTTAAGAGTATTTTAGCTCAACATGAAGGAGTTTGATAATTGATCCATTACTTGATTTACGTGATAAATAACCTATCACTATCAGATTTGTTTAAACATTAGTGTCTGATTTCAGGTGATGTGAAACTTCACTGAGACATAATCTTTACCAAAATATGGCTATACGTCATTATAGCAAAGATGCACTAAATGTACATGTTGAAATTGTAGTATATAATAAATAATGGTCCTTAAAAGATGATCAATAATGTATATAGCATTAGAGTGAAAATCTTTTAGTATTATATAAGTTTCAGTTGTGACATTAGGGATAATTGCTCACTGTGTAGGCAATTAGTCTTTTATGCGTGGACACATTTCTTGGTTAATTCATGTAACATGCTGCCTGGTATGTAATAAAAGGAATGTTGTCACAGACAGGACACTATTTCAGCAATTATATAGTTGGTTCCATGATATTAAAGAAAATGATGGAGAGTTATAATGAGAACATTCCACGCAATATAATTAATCAGCATATTTTTTCCTTAGCTAACAAGCATAGTAAGAATTATTGTTAGCACTTTTTTACCCTATCACTTATTACCTCACTCATATCATTTGTATATATTCGGCACCTATTCTATCAAACACATTGTCCACCCCAGCTCCCACCTACCTATGGTACTGGTACTGGAAGTTATAGGCTTTAACATATGAATTTAGCTTTAATTTTTATATATGTGATCAAATTAATTAATTATGTAGAATCATTAAATTTAATAACACTTTAAATTAATTAATGACAATTTTACTATAGTTATATAGTAGCCTATATAGGGAGTGGTAGTAGGAGTACTATTAGGAAAGACAAAAGTCAAAATGGAAGAAGTGATGGTACTTATGTAATCAACTTTCATTATCAAATTGATGTCGAAATCCATTGAAGTGTCAACTTGTTGATGTCCAAATCCATTACTATTGGAAATTAATCAAGATGCCACAACGAATATTACATCATTCATACATCTGCACTTGTATATCACTATACAACAAATGAATGCAAAACGGAACGTAATTTAATTAATTTGGATTTATCTCACATAGTTCCACTTTGATCGTAAAGGACTTGGACAAAAGGATGATTTTATACTTTGTTGTCGAATATGAAATTTCTAATTAAACATATACTTTCAGAATTCATCACAATTTTTTACTGCGGCCAGCTGAAATTTTTATAGAGTTATGCCTAATATTTGATATAAAACATGATGTTGATGTTAAATTTATATATATTCACATAGACACAAATATTATATTTTTACTGCCATTTAAATACGTATTATTTTTAATTGAATAGAATATGAAATATAAGTATGTGTATTAATAATATAAGAATAAGATTAGAATATCCTTAAATAATTGATTACTAAAGGAATGTCTTTATAAATACTTTATTTGATAATTCATAAATTATTTTGGAGAATGAATTCTATTCACCGCATAGAATCCCTTGTATGCACCGTATAACAATTTTCCCATTATAATTCATGTACAATAACTTGCTCATAAATCAAACAACCTTTATACATATAACACCTGTAAATAAGTGGGAAAATGTCCTGGACAATAAACAAACCACATGGAAGAGATCATTGTGTTCTTTTAATTAAATGTTGAATGGTTTAATATATTTTAATAAAATATTAACTTGGACCACATAGCTTTTACCAGACGATTACATAAAATTTGTGAAGCTAAAGAGAAATGGTGAATACCTAGGTCAATATTAATGATGGCATTGTTTAATATAATTGAGATGCCCAAATGCCCCGTAAAATGTAAGTATTAACATAATTGTGAATTCTCAGGTGCTTAGTAAATCCTAATACATCATTAACCTAGCTAGCAGTTCTAGGATTGTCGGTTTTATGGACAAAAAACATTGCAGTATGGTACAAACAACAAACTTATATTGCTGTTACATGTGACAAAAGTTTTGGGGTGTTTCTTGCGGAGGATTAACTGATTGTGAGAGACTTAGGGAGGAAATGACTTTTTATTTTTGCTACAAAAATTTTAAATCAAAATTTTAGGAAATATTTCTTCAAGAAAAATAATTTTTTAAAATGAAAAAAATAGTTCACGTAATGAAGAAGTAGAAAAAATAAGATTCATAAAATATTCTACATGAATTTGACAAAAGGGTGTTGCTCGATGGAATGGCAAGCTGCCTCCAGCTGACCAACTCTAACACTAAAGTTGTGGGCATGAGTTAGTAAGAAAGCAAGCAGAAAGGTTGGGGCTGGGTAAAAAATCTGCATTAATTATGTTTTTCTTTTTTTAATTACATTTTATCTTCACCCCCACCTTGTAAATTTTGATTACTGCACACTCATATCCTCATATGCCTACAAAAAATTTTTACTCCTCATATTATTTTACATACGTATCATACACAAAAAAATTAAAAACAATTTTTCTTCTTACAGGAGAACACACCATTATTTTGAGAGTGACAGTACTTGTTAATGTGATAGCAACAGTTATTTCCAAATGATTGAAAATCTGTCTCACCAATCCCATATTTTGTGGGGTTTCACTCTTTAATTTGTCTGAAATTACGAATATGTTTATGAAGAGTGTAATTTAAACATAAAAGGTACCAAGTAAATTGTTTGTTTTAAATAATGAACCATATAAATACAAGCATTCAACTTTTGTAGTATATAGGAGTATTATAAAACTAATCAATAATCTTAATTGATTATGAGAAAAGTAAAAAAAGTATCAATACATGCGGACTAAATTAAAGCAATAATTTATGTTTTGATGCAAACAAAAACAGTCTTGATACTTTTGTTTCTTCTATATCAAGTGTATTTGAATGTGCTGGGCAAAGTTTAAACAGCTTTGTGAAAAAAGTGTATACTGTAAAATATTGCCGGGTAAATTTATACAGTATGTGCAAAATCAGATCGACAGGAAGCATGCTCATAAAAATCAATGTTTTATGGCATAAAATTAAGTTGCCAGTTACTTTATTATGGATAAAATTCAGTATGTCCTTTATTGCTGTTTATTCAATTAATATATAATTTACTCTTACGGCTATGCTTTTTTTAATTAATGGATTATTCCTATTAAGTAAGTGAAATAATTTAAAATAAATAATTATTGAACAAACTCAAGAAGTAGACAGATACAGTTCAAACTTCAAACTCAAATGACCCATAGATATATTTCACTAATTTGCAATTAGAATTACAAGGAAATTAAAAACAATGAACATAGCAGGAAGAACTAGATAGAAAGGGATGAGAAACAGAAGTAGAGAATTGGGCGTGAGAGGCGTAGAGTTTGCCTAAGCATAATCACAATTTGCATAAATCATTTTTTCAAACCCTTAGTCCTTTTTAACCTGGGGCACGGATCCCAAATAAAAACTCTTCAACACTTTACTTAGCCCGATAATCTCAACCAAATCAATCTTGTTTACAACTTTTAGCCCATACGTCCTTCCTTCCGATGTCAGCTTGATTCACAACAATTATGTAAACCATCAACCAAGTGTACTTGCGATGCTTCTGCGGATGAAACAACCAGAATTGGTCGTAGGTGTTTACGCCAACAAAGGCTCCTTCTTCTTTTTTTTTTTTTTTTTTCAAACTTGGATTTATATTTTTCATAAAAAAACTTTTAGCAAGGATAAAATAAAAATCATTGTGCATCATTTTAAATAAAACAACTTCTCGAATAGAATATTCACATCAATCAGATACAATATCTTTATTCTCAATAGTTACCTACACTCTTAGGAGACATAAAAAGGCACAGTGCCACATAAGTTTGAGGCTTGATGTGGTATAGTATAAAAAAAGATAAACTTTTGCTAGCCTAAATTCAAAACTAACAATACATATCTTTTCTTTTTTTGGTAGGAGAACAATCCATATGATCATATCATGTGTTTGGGTGATAACAATTTTACTTTTCTACAAATCAAAAAATATTTTACCTATTTTTTCAACTCTAAAATGAAGGTTGTGTTAGAAACAGGGTTGGGGGGAGTAAAAAAGCACTGTATCGCAAAAGGGCAAAATTTTACTCATGCAACAAAAGAAATTTAAATGAATGGTAGCCATGTATGTAGAAAAGAAAAAATAATTTAAAATTTTGGTAATTCCGGTCCAGATCATATTTACAAATTGGCGAGCAAAAAATGAACACGAAAAGCGAAAGGTCGTGGTCGTTAATAGCTCCTTTCAATGCCTTGGAATCGTTGCACAAAATCGACGGGTATTTTTAAATTTTTTATTAAAGTAGTTTAACGAGAACTAACACACCCGTTATACTTCCTCGGTCTTATATATTAACTGATTTTTTTAATAGTTTAAAATAATTTAATTATTCAACACTCAATACAAATATTAAAAAAAAAATTATTTTTATCCTTCCCTTACATTAACTACACTTTAATACTTCAAAATTAATTTTAAAATAATTATGAAGGGTAAAAATAAAAAGTTAAATTCAAAATATGTCCTAAGTATAAGGAGGGGGAGAGGGTATCATTTTTATGAAGTTATCAATTAATACTTATTAAGAGCGTAATAAAAATTTATTTCAAAAATAGTGGACAATTAATAGGGAATGGAGGGAGTAATATTTTTACAATTCTATTTCATAAATTTAATTCTAAATTTCATAAGTTTCAGTGATATAAATCAACTCATTTCAATTGAATCAACGATACAAATCAGTGAGTAATACAAGTTTCAATATACGAATCAGTTCATCTCAATTGAATTAGTGATACAAATCATACAAGTTCTAATTGTAATATATAAATATAGTAATTCCAATTGATACAAATACAAGCTAATTTATTAATACAAATTCCAATCCAATCGTTTGTATTACAGTGAATGGGAGAGAGAGAATTACAGCTTAGGCAAATTATAATTATAACTGTCCAAAAAAAAAAAGCTATTTACTTAAGTTAGCCACAAATAAAAGGACAAAAAGGAAACAGAAATAAGTGAATGTTGATTCAAGAATGTACTCTAATAAGTACAACCATTTTTACATACAAATGGTTAAAAACTTTATCCCTGCCTGACAATTTTCCTGAATATCTTTTGAAGGATTTTTTTTTTTAATTTTGGTTTTTTAGAAATAGGTTTTGTTCTGTTCTGATTTCTAGAAGCAAATTGTGACAAAAATGCACTAAA
>JBDJHY010000049.1:12857420-12874771 GCA_039654485.1 Withania somnifera | reverse complement strand
ATATATATAAATGATAAATTTTATAGAAAAATATATTTTGTGATATAAAAAGTAGAAAATAAATAAATAAATAAATATATATATATATATATATATATAAATGAAAATATAAAATAAATAAAAAAAGATAAATATAAAAATACCTCTGCATTTATGAATAGATATGTTTTCCTTTATAAATAATAACCAATTCCCTATTTGGTATAGTTAGCAAAATATTAATATGTCATTTCAGGCTTGACATTTATAAAAAGTCCTCTTTAAAAGTACCGGTTCATGTGGACCATTTATAAGCTGTCACGTTTTATTTAAATTCCATCCAGTCAACATTCAATCTTAAAAATATTTTTAAACAAGAAATCACTGGCGGAGGGTAATTTTAAAACAAATTCACTAGTATAATCATAGTTTTGGTCCTCCTCCGTTTACGAGTTGCTTAGCCAAACATTGACTATTTGATAACTGCACAAGTGAAAATGGAAAGCAAAACCCTCTTGAAGCGCTTATGCATCAGCAAAGCTGTGAAAATACCAACTTAAGAACATATATGATAACTAAATCCTATTTTTAGTTGACAAAATCAACAACAGCTTACACACAACGAAGTTAAAAAGTGCCCCAAAAAAAAAAATCAATGACCTCAGCAGGAATTCTTACACAACATGCTAGTCCTGGGAACTGGGATTTACATAACTTAAAGACCTACAAAGTACAAACCATTAATATCTAAACGGGGAAAGAAGAAAAGAATCAACAAACTTAAAACCTAGAGTCAACCCCAAAACGAAGGGTGACTATGCGTACTAGTAGTCTCTCAAGCTCACTAAGCAATCTTCTTGAAACAACCAACAAAACAAACAGCAAAATGTCTATAAACCAGTGGAAGATACACGCCAGATAGAAAAAGTCTTTTACATCAATGGTGGTTAAGTCAGCAGCAGCAGTTACACTAGCCTCCGTCAACAGGTAGCATGCCAAAGATCTCCATTTAAAATCTCCTAAGATGTCAGAGAAAGTCACCAGGTCATATTTATTGGTGAGTTAACTGAAATAGAGTGGAAGCTACGATTTCTGTAGAACACACTCCTCATACAAAGCTAGAATGTCCTTCTTGTTGGGATTCTTCAATTGGAGCAGTTCAGCTCCAAAATTGTGCTTTGTGAGCTCTTGCTTCAGTTTCTGCACCGTGTATTTAGTATAATCCTGGGTATTTGTTTGTTGAGTACAACTAACATCATCTCCCCTAAACTCGGAGCCCCCATCTTCTGGGCAGGTGACTTCCATGGGGCTGGCTGTAATCTTTGACCTCTTATTTCCCCTGGTTACTCTATCATTTGTGCCCATATCAAGAACAGATTCGACACCAGCTTCATATTCTTCTACCCTGGCACGTTTTCCATGGGAAGCAGTTCTTAGTCTGCTATCTAATGCAGTTTCATTCAGCCGAACTGTAGTTAACTGTTGCTGAAGATGATCCAGCTTTCCTTGTGTAGTTTGCAACTGAACAGATAGTGCTTCTGCCCTGTTGTTCGCCTCAGCACGTGCAGCACGCTCAGTCTCCAACAGACTCAAGGACTTGCACAGTACTGGCTCTCTGTTTATTATTTGATTTCAGAAGTAATTCAATTTCCTTTTCCCTTTCTTCGACTCTGGCCTCCAAAATTGCAACTTTTGACTGCGCATCAAACTCAGACGCACGACACCTCTCTAATTCACCAGCCAAATCATCTCTTTGCCTCTCCAAGTTTTGTATATTTCTTTCATTCCTCTCAATCTGAGCCAACCTTTCCATAGCTACTCGATGGATTTCACTCTTCTCTTTCTGAGCAGTAGCTGCTTCAACCCTTGCTTTATCAGCTAGCTCAGTTGCTCTTTTCACTTCTCTTTCAGCTGATTTACATCTATCCTGGACATCTTCAAATCTACTGAACTCAGACCGATACTTCTGCTCCAGATGGACTTTCTCCTGTTCCAGAATCCTAACTTCTCTTTTAAATGATTGAGCAGTAACATTGATGCGCTCTAACCTTTCACCTAATTCCTTAATTTCACCCTTTAAGGATGAGACTTCCAGATCATAATTCTTTACCTTTGACTCAGAAACCTGTTTAAGGTAAAGATCTTAGTATAGCTATTAGTACAAGAACAAGTGAATATATTGGGCTAAGCATACACAATGTACACGTGCATGAGTTATATTGCTAGAGCAGCAAGTAGGTCTTTTTATGAAGTGAGATATTAATATGAAGATCTAATGGACTCCTTTTTTTCATATTTATAAGGAGCTACATGAGGTATATGATAACCATCTTGCAACCAGCACTGTGACAAACTCTAAAACCGTCTGTCCATGACCGATACACAAATGTCAAAATACAGGGCTACCAATAACTACAGAACTAGGAAACAGCTTCTCATAAATCTGAGGAACAGATACGGATGGAGGTAGTGACTTATTCTGCAAGTATGGAATTTACAGGGTCAATTAAAACCTGTTTAACATCCCCCTGAATCCACAGCAATCTTTTCACACACTTTTTCTTCTTTAACAAAAATTCCAGACACAAATCAGGTGCAGATACACATGAATTCAAAATAGCAGTCACTCACCTTCAACTCCAAATTTAATGTTGACAACCGTTGCTCAGCCTGCTCAAGTTTTGCTGCCTTCTCCTTAACCTCCTCTTCCTGCAGATTCACAAGAACAGTAAAAAAATCTCGATTACTGCACTGAAAAGAAAAGGTAAGAATCTCAATTATCATTTCAGAAGACTAAGCAAGTCAGCCGACACAGTCCATCAAGCAAAGTACAACAGAACATAACTGCAAGGAGTTGAGCACCATGTTAACATTTTACTGAGGATTTAAGGTGGAGGGAAGAGAAGCAAAAGAAAATGAATGGCAATAACTAGCATCCATGTGCTAACTAGAAATTCACCTTATTAGCCAAAGAACTCGAAAATTCATCCCGTAAAGCATGTTCTCTCAACTGTGCTTGCTTGTTAGTGCGCTCTTGCACAGCTGCTGTCTTCTCAAGAGCACTCTTTGCTTCCTTGGCAGCAATGCCGTATTTATGTTTCCACTCCTCTGCCTCCTCTTGAGCAGATTTAGCTTGCTCCTTGGCAGCATTAACCCTGGCTTCTGCAGCACTAGTTCTCGCCTTCAGAATACTTATCTCTGCATTTGACTGTTCCTCCCCAGCTTTCAGTTTCAAAAGTACCTGCTCATATTTCCTTTTCCATTCCATGGATTCGCTTCTAGTAGAATCTAACGTTTTTGATAAGCTCGTATATCTTTCTTCTAATGCACTATGTTTACTCTGCAAATTTGCAATACGGCTTGCATAATCTTCTGCAAGCTTCTTCTTATTGCAGGTGGCATCTTCATAGCGCTTCACATATTCAGATTTAAACTTCTCACTTGCTTCCAGTTGTTTGTTAAGGAAACTCATCTTATCCTCGATGGAACAACACTTCAGTGTAAGTGACAGTTTCTCTGACCCAATTTGGTTTATTTGGTTTATTTGTTTATTGATGAGATCAAGAAGTGGCCCCTCCAAACTGCAAAATTTAAAATGAATCACAGATACATCCTTAACGGAAGTGCTTCAGTAAGAACTATGGATACAAAACCTTTGTTGTAAGAAGACTAGTAGCTTTTTCCATTTTTCAGGACCTTGACACACTGCTTCAAACTTGGACACAGAATCATCAAGAACCTACATGCGACATAGATTTACAAAATAAACAACTCATTGCACAAACAATTTTAGTTTAACTACCCAAATAGGTGTTAAAGCTACCATAAAGACTTACTTTGAGCACAGTATCCACTTTTGCATCAGGAGCATGACAAGCTTTTCTCAGTCTATTTCCCATTTCCTGTATCGCATTTGAACATTGTAGAGAAGACTCCCTAAAAGCATCCTTTCTAATGTCCTACATTAGAATCAATGCAAATCAGCATAATTTTTGAGATATTTCAAAGTACAGCTAATATGCAAGCGAAGATCTAGACACAACCAAATTGGTGGCATGTCCAATCATTTTAAGGGCAACTGTAAGCTTATCCAACTATACATCTTTCTTGTGGACCTCTTCTCCTAAATATTTGAGGGAACGAGTGGTGCAGAAATAATCAAAACCTCAAATGCTTGCTTTATGAAATTATGGAGACGTTTCTCATATTTGGTTCTGATCGACCCAGCCCCTACAGCTGTAGCATTAAATGCAGCCATGGACTTCTGGACAGCATCTTCATGTGCTTCTCTTAGTGCTGCCTGCAATTACACTAATATCAGTAGAAATTTTTAAATAGCATTACTTATCAAACGCAGCAGTACGTACTTCCTCCGGAGGCTTAGAACGATCAAAAGAAGACATGTATGTTTCAGCAGCCAAATCATATGCTCTTTGACACTCAGCTTCCTCAACACTCTGCCACCGGGAAATCACAGTCAACAAAAATTCATCTCATGTGCAATGTATAAAGGATCAACAAATTGGTTACTAGCATTTATGCTTCATTCTGAAACTACTTTTCACGAATACAACTATGGATGGGAAGTCAAATAATATACACAGGATCCTCCATGTACAATTCACTAGTTTTTTTTTTTTTTTTTTGTTAGAGTACTAGTAACTAGCTTTATTAATTTTGGAAGTATCACTATACACAATACAAGTAGCATACCAAAAAGTATGAGAAACATAGACCATAATATGGTTTCTACCCCTATTCACTAGTAAACAAGTAGATCTGATGTTTTTGTAGGTCCAATTTAACAGCAAAGGGAACAGAATAAGACTTACTTGCAAACCAAATAAGATAAACGGGGTGGAAAAGGAAACGAATAACATGCATTTATTAGTGTCTAATAACGCATGCAAATTTAGCCACAAAAATGAACCATAATCACTTATTCTGTCAGTTGAAGTCTGAGATGAGCCCAAGACTATGCCATACAACTAGCTGTTGCAGGATTTGACATCTAGACATCTCCCCGTGCTCCCCTACTTCTAAAAACTATCAGCAATGTACTTTCCAGCTCAATTGTCTCACAAAGTTTAGAAGGCTGTGCAATTCTACAATCATCCCGCTGGTCCCATCATGCATTCCAAATTCAAAAAAAGGACAGCCCGGTACACTAAGCTCCCGCTATGCGTGGGGTCCGGGAAGGGCCCGATCACCTTATATTTCTGCAAGAAGTCGTCTCCAAGTTCAATTAAATGAAAATCAAAAGAAGTTGTTAAGTAGTCGAGTCGAATTAAACCAAAAAGGGCAGCCAATGTAAAAAAAATCATAGGGTGCATGTGCAATCTAAGGACACAATTCTACAAGGTCCATTGCATGATAAACAAATAGTTCAATTTTAGACGAAGGACTTGGAAACATTAAATTACATGTATGAGAAGGAAGAAAGGCAACATGAGCTAAAGATATACTAAAGATATCATATTATCATTTTTCTCTCAAACAAAATAAGCAGTTGATTTAGATCATAGTAGAGGAAATAAAGACACCTCTATTAAATAGTATCACGACATGGGAAAGAAGAATTTTTGTTGCTTTATAACAGTCATGACCGGAATATAAATACCACCAGATATGAATAGTGGCTTCACGTTACCAGTTCAAATATATATATATATATAACCGGAATATAAATACCATCCGATATGATTAGTGGCTTCATGTTACCAGTTCAAATATATATAGATATATAGTGGCTTCCATATGTATCAGTATTCAGAGTCCCTTATGACGCAATTTGTACCATAAGACAAAGAAATGCAAGGGTCATGAAACAATATATAAAGGCCACAAGCCTCTAATACACAATACCAGTGACTCTTGGTTACAATTAATGCACATAAAAGCATCAAAAGTAAGAACAATTTTTTCCCAGTTTATCCTTGCAGTGACCGCGACCAAATAATATATAACTCATACTCCTGCAGATACAAATAGAAACAAAATGTACTAATATCTACGGCAATTAACCTGCCATGAAGATGTAATTGTGGGCACTGCCCCATTGTTAAGAGCATCAACAAAAGACTGAGTTATATGGGCAAATATCGGCCCTGTCATTACAGTCGCTCCAAACTGCTTGGGTTTAGTCATCTCAAAAACAAATCTTGTCAAAGCACCAAGACCTGCTTTAAACTCCGGCCTTAGTTTTTCTATCTGCATTTGAAATGAAACCACATTACGAAAACTATGAAAGGTTATTCCCACTACAAGTAAAACAATCAGGTAGTAATTATAATCCTAGAGAATGCAAAAAATGGATCATTAACACTGACAAGTATTTGGTCAAGCCGTTGGAGCTCATTTTCGTTGCTTAGTGGCCGCAGAAGGGTGAAGCATTCTCTGTCAGGGAAAAGAGCACGAATGGACTCCCTAATCTGCAGTCACAAGTTTAACTTTTTTATTTACTATGGGAACTTGTTTAAACAAAATATGGAACAGAAACAAAATCAAGTGCAATAATTCCACAAGATCAGCCAAGCAATGTTTAGGATAGAGAAAATACTGTAACTTTTTTTAAAAGAATTAGTAAAGAAGAAATATCACCAGATTTAAAAATTTTAAAAAAAAAACAAGCAGAACTACAATTGAAGTCCTTAGGATAGAGAACATTGCTAGTAGCAATTGAGCTTTTGTGGATAAGCAAAATGAAAGAACAACGATTTAATATGAGTACCTCATTTTTAGCGGCTACATCTCTCCTACCACCTTGAACTGGCCGCAAAGCAAGTTCTAGGTAGTCTCGTGGAGTTATCTTGTGATTATCCTCGGCCAAGTCTAAATAAAAATCCTATTCAAAAGAAAAAGTAATGCATGCATGCCATTTACTTGTAATTCAGAAGAGTGTACCTCAAAAGAAGCTAAACTGATTTAATAATCAATTCTAAATTACCCTAAGCAACCAAACAAAGATAGGCGAGAACTGTCCAAGCTCAGAGGCACTAGTCCTTCCTCCAGAAGCTCTAACACGTATATGCTTAGTCATTTCAGTGACGAGAGAGAGGCGATCAAGTGCAGCTTCATCAATACCACCCATCTACAATAAAAACATTAGGAAACAAGTCCAACTTGGATACAAGTCAAACAAAAAAGTGCAAACAAAGTAGATTGCGAAAACAACAGAAACATACAAATCAAAAGGAGGATAGAGATGTGCCTCGCGAGAATGTCTTTTCTCATTAATAACTAATAATAAAAAGGTCATTCCTGCGTGAGACCTACCCTTAGCCTATAATAAATGAATGATTTATCTCTTAAGAACATCTTGCCAGAAGGAGATAGGAGATCATGCCTGAGTAGTTCAAACCTGGTTATAAATAAACATGCTTGAGAGGAGGACTGCCAAGGAGAATATCTGTGTGCTGTATGTTCCCTGTTGAACAACTGAAAGATGAATAAGGAGGAAGACATAAGGGAGGTTGACAGATAAAAGGTATCCCTTAAGTTGCTATTCCTTTAAAGTTTAATCAAACACAAAATGTATGAGACAGAGAGGAACAGTACTTTTTGAAGTGTAAAAAATGATACTCAATGACGAAAAATTATGCATAGTACTAAACCCAAGCAACGATAAAAATATTTAGGCGCAAAATCTAACCGTTTGATCATAAGCATCTATTCCTTTCCGTCAAGAGCTGTTCTTCGCAAAGGTGCACTCCACAACCAAATGCCTTTGGTACAAGGGCGAAGGGTTGGTGCTACCTGAAAGCCACTGCTCCTCCCAAGAAGCTACATGAAATGCAGGAAACTCTCAGTTACCGAGTTTCTGATAACTAGGAAGCTCTGCCTTAAGTTAAACATCTAACATCAAAAAGGAGATGGCCAAGGAACGGCAGAACATTAGTTAGGGATCCTTCATTACAAGCAACAAGAAGGAAGGAATCTCGCTGTACTTACCTATTCTTGTAAGATTCTATCAAATCTAGCAATGCTAATTTCATTCTTTACATCCTGTAGATAACACCAAAATGCCAATAGCCGTAAACATTTGTATTTCAGCTTCTGTACAGTATCTGGCTCCCCTTTAAAACATTAGGCATTCATTTCCTTCCATATAACCTAAGAGACACATGCCGGCACATGGGTCCTGTCTTCCCTTCAAAACAGGAAGGTAGTTACTCGATGCAGATCAAGCTTACTAGACGAGGCAACAAATAAGGAGTTGTCTACAGAAATGCACAGAAACTGAGTGTCCAGGTAATAGAACTCTTTCCCGTTTAAAGAGCATTCTCTAGACTTCCCAACACGATATAACAAAAAACTGCAGGATTTTATATCCTCATAACTGTGAAGGCTATGTACATGAAATTGGCGGAGAGCAACAACAAAAAACGAAACAAGGACACGTAGGGAGAGGAATATGACTGAGAGGAAGGAAGTGAAGATGGCGGTCACAGTGGCCAAACAGCTGCATTTTTTAGCACTCAAAAAAGGAATTAGAGGTCAAAGGCAGGAAAAGAAGTTGTATAGGCTTGCCAAGGTGCGAGAAGGATCGCAACTAAGATCAAGCGAGATGCACTAAAGATGAGGATGAAAAGGATTCACGGAAGAGACACATTAAACGAAGATGGTGAACATACTTCCACGAACTCTAGATGAAAGTGGGGACATGAGTATTGTTCAAGATGATTCAGAGCACTCTGAGAACCATTTGAGATTTTGGTATTCCAGGTGTATAAAGTTTAAAGAGGTTAAGGGGGGTATTCGCGGCCAGAAGAGATCTGGTGGAATTTTAGAATAGCGCAGGCAAAGCGGGGTTTGGAGTGGCTAACTAGATTGTTTAATGTCATTTTATGGGCAATTGCCAAAGAAGGGAGATGGAGTATAAATGATGTCGTCTACAAGAAAAAGGATGATTTCTAAGTTTGCAACACTATGAAATTTAGGGAGAGGGTGACCGAGATGAGGATGACGACAGATCTAATTTAGAGAACCAGTTCAATTTCATGTCGGACAATCGACAACGAAAGTCATTCACCTTTTGAGGAGATTGTTGGAGCAGTATAGAGAGAGGAAAAGAGACTTACATATGGCATTTATCGACTTAGAAAAGGCATACGAAAAAATTTCAAGGGAGGTTTTATGGAGATGTTTGAAGTTAAAAAGTATATGTGTTGCATAAATTAGAGTATTAAGGTCATATATAATGGAGCCAAGCCTTGAGAGAGGACAGTGGGAGAAGACTCACACCCACACAAGGATCAGCTTTCAATTGTTTATTGATGAATTGACACAACATATTTAAGAGGATGTACCGTGGTGTATGTTATTAGTAGACAACATAAAATTGATCTATGAGGCATATGGCGAAGTTAACTATAGATTGGATATATGGAGACAGACTTGAGTGTCTAAAGGCTTCAGGCTAAGCAAAACTAAAACAGAAAACATGAATGCAAGTTCAGTGGTGCATAAGGAGTCCGATGGGGAAGTGAAGACTGATACTTAAGACATACCCAAGAGAGGAAGTGTCAGGTATCTTGGGTCTATAATCGAAGAAAATAAGAACAAAGATGTCGTGCATCGTATTAAAGCAAGGTGGATGAAATAAAGATTCGCTTTCATGACTATAAGAATATGCCACCGAAACTTAAAAGAAAGTTTTATAGAATGGTTGTTAGACTGATAGTCAAGAATTCGCACATTCTGAAGATCAAGATACCAGAAATGAGATGCTTAGATGGATATGCCGAACGCTAGAAAAGGCAAGATTATGAACAAGATGTACGAAAAGGCAGGAGTAGTATATGTGAATTGGACGAGATGCAGAAAGCTAGGTTGAGATAGCTCAAGCATAAAAAGAGAAAGAGAACGGATGCCTAGAGGAGGTGGGAGAGATTGATGGTGATAGCTTTGAGGAGAGGTAGACATGGACCGAGGAAGAATTGGGAATAGGTGATTAGACAAGACATGGTACATCTGCAACTCACCCCAGGTGTGACCTTAGATAGGAAAGCATGAAAGTCGAGGATTAGGGCATTAGACAGTTACAAGGTACTAGAGTGTTTTCTCTATACAGTAGTAGGGCAGGGTTCTAATCTAGAGCATCTGCTTGTTCCCTTACCAAATTTACTACTATTGTGGTAGCATTATTTTCTGCTTCGATTGTATTACTACAGTTGTTTCTTTCACTTTGGTTAACCATAATATTTGTTCTAGCAGTACTTCTCTTTCTTTAATATTTTCATCCTATTTTTTTATTCCTGCTTTTCTTTCAATTAATTTTCGAAAAGACAACTTTCTTGAGCTGAGGGTCTATCATAAAAACTCTCTCTACCCTTGTGGGTAGGGTAAGATCTACATACATGTCACTCCCCCAAGCCCCACTTATAGTAATCTACTAGGTACTTTATTGTGGTATGAGGCCAAAGAGGCTTCTCAGAAGGTTTTTTTTTTCTTTTGAGACGGTAACATTTGTATGTATTAGTAAAAGACTGTACACACTGTACATAGGTTGCACTGAAACCATATTTACAAGAGATCAAAAGAAAATAAAGAAGAGAAAGTAAATCTACAATTCTGACAAGATTCCAGAACTCCAATCTACAATCCTGACAAGATTCCAGAACTCCTACGATCGCTGTAGTATCATCAATGTAAGTCTGCTTACACCAAAATAAAAAACAATAAAACACAATGGGGTGTGTTGCGCTTGATCTTCTGCACTGAAATACTTCCATCCTTGAAACACAGAGAATTTCTTTCCTTTAAGATTATCCACCTTGTTTTTGGTCATCTACATTGAACATCTTTATTGATACAGCTGACATAATATCCACTCACTGTTGTTAAATATCTTTCTGTAACCTTATCAAACAAGTAGACAGCGTAAAACTAACTTTTTTGATCTGCAGTCTCAGAACTATAATACTCACCCCAGCTTTAATCACTAAAATGACATTTGAAACCACTTACTTAAACACAGTTCTCCAGCAGCTGCAATTCATTGATTCAGGAAAGTTTGTCCTAATTCACCTAGCCTATTTTTCTTGCTGCTTTAGTTCCTTCTTATTTACTTCCCATTCTGTTTCTAATCTCAAAGCAATTTACTTTGTGAAACTAGTTAATCCAAACAATTGACTGACCAAGTAGCTATTACTAGGTCACGAAGTCTCACTTCAAATTAAAAACCACAAAACCTGCAAGCATTAACCCTAATAAACAAAGTATTGCACTTGTATCATAAATAGCATAGATAAGCTTGTTTTACTGAAATTTCAGATTATACTTTGCCTGGTTTAATATAAAGCTCTTGCCTTGACGAGCGCGAGCGCGAGCGCGACCGCAAACGGAGACAACGCCAACTGGTTCCTTAACAAGCTGAAGTACAGCTAGGGCTTCGGGATCGATTTGGAACTTGCCTTTCTCATCGCAATACACAAAACGTATCGGCCTCGCTGGTCCCGTTGCAACATTCACAGAGGAGCGGATTGCATGCGATGGAGATGGCGACGATGACGGTGACGGTGACGGTGACGGTGACGATGACGGTGAATCTTGCTGCGGGGAGTCTCCGGTGGAGCCTCTGACGAAAAACCTCAGTATATTCTCACACGCTAGCGATGTTACTAGAGGTGAGTTTTCGAGTTTAGAAGAGGGAAAAAAACAGAAAGTTACTTTTCTCTCTCTAACTTTATTTTTCTCTCAACTTCTCCCCATCCAACATCGATTTTCTCTCTCAATGATTTCTCCTTTCAACACGTCGTTTGTCGAACTTCAATTCACACAATGTGTGTTTAATGATGATTTTTTATTTTTATCAATTTTTATTTTTCTCATTTATAAAATAAATTTTTCTTTTTTATTTTTATTGATAAAATTTTGCATTTTAGTTAAAGAAAGAAAAAAAAACTGATTGGATTTGTTCAAATTAGGGTTAATGACTTACTTATTTGAAAAAAAAAAAACCTATATGATATTTATTCTTATCAGAAGTTGATATGATTAGGGTATATTATTGTTAAAGTAGTGAAATTTAAAAAAAAAATGAGTACTACGTTAAAATAACGTACTAATTTATTGGACAAAATCTAACAATTGTTGGATTATAACATATTTTGCTCATATTTTATGATGTTAAATATAGTAAAATGAATTCAAAAAGTTATGATGTAAAAAATAACATAATGAAAATTTAGGATCTTCTTTTAAAAGTTAAATTAGGGTTAATGAAAGTTAAATTGTTATATTAAATGATATGGTTGTATATTGGTAAACAGTGTATCTTCAGTGAAAGTATAACTTTTTGGTTCTTGTTTTTGTTCTTGAATATTATTGTGAAAATAGTAAAATTTTAAAATTTATTAAGTAATTTGTTGCAATAAATTGATTGCTTTGTTGGACAAACCCACACAGCTGTTGGATTGTAGCACATCTTGTTCTTGTTATTATATTTTGTATTGTTGTTAAATGTAGTAAAATGGGTTCAACAAGTAAGAATTTTAAAATTAATGTGTTCGGTCATAATGAAAAGTTAGGGTCTTTTCTTGAAAGTTAAGTTAGTATGGATGATTTTATTTTTTTCGTTAATTTATTGCTTAAGAAAAAAAAACTTAATTATGATATTTGTTAAGAATTGATTTGGTGGTATGTTTATAAAGTATATCTTCAGTGAAAGTACAACTTTTGTTCTTGTTCTTGACCATTATTGTGAAACATATATTGAGGTTTAGCACAACATCTTTTAGTGACACTTATTATTTTATTATTATATTTTGATGTTGTTAAATGAGAAATGAAATTGATTTTCTATTAGTGTTGTTGTTGTCCTCTGTGATATAGGAGATTAGTTCTGTTGGGAAAAAAATATGGTAAATATATTTTATTTCCAACAGATGTCTCATCTTTTGCAACATATTAGTAACAAATTATTCATAAATTACAACAAATTATCTGCTGAGAGAAATAATACAGTTGCTCAACTATTTTGATTTTTTTTAACATGTGAGAATTTTGCTGCAATATATTATCTATATGTTGCAATAAATTAATCACCTTGAAAATAATTAAAACAGTGTTGTAACAGATAACTCGTCTATTGAAATAGTATATTTCTTTATTGTATTTATTTAATCACATAAATGATGCACAAAAGAATTATAACCTTTTTTTGTTTATCTCTTGTTTATAGATAAAATATTTTCGGTAAAAAAATGACATCATTCAACATCACAAAAAAAAATACCTAGACAAGAATCAACCTCAAAATTACAACATCTTGCTGATGAAGCAAAATTTCCCTCTCACATAGATTTAAATATAAATCAAGGTAAAAAAATTATGAAAAGTAAAAAGCATGAGCAAGTACATGACAAATTAGAAAGAAATAAAAATTTTGTAGCTATAAATGAAAGAGAGAAAAATGATGAAGAGGTTGAAAAGAAAGAAGATGGGGAGGAAATAGAGGAGGAATAAGGTGGAGAGGAAAGAAAGGAAAAAGATCTTGAAGGAGAAGATGATGAAGAGGAAAAAATATTGAGGAAAAGGAGAAACAATAGAGGAAAAAGATGAACAAGGGAAAAAATAAATGAGGAGCAAGATAAAGCAAAGAAGGAAGTATGGTGACAAGGAATGTGAAGAAAATGATATGCCTTTAGTTCAAAGATCAAATAGATCAAAATATCGACATAATAGTAATGTTGTCGTGTCTAGCTCTTCTGCTCTTAGTAGCCCCCATTTAGTCCATGATGTCAAAACTTTTCATAGGGTTAATTTTTTTGTGAAGATGCCTGTGGATAATCCCACAAAATGTACTGGTGATTTTGTAGTAAAATCAGACATGATTTTTTTTTTAATAAATTTAGAATGCTTCAGAAAGAGTCAACACTGAAGAATTTCTTTAGGATCTGTTGTTTTGGGCTCTATCTTGATCTTCTTGAAGATAATAATGCAAGGCTTGAAATGACCATGGTCTATGATCTTCTCAAACGGAGAATACTGTTTAATGATAAGGAAAATAAGGAGGAGAAAATGGATGAAAAAAGGAGGATGAGATTTAACTACTGTGGCATGTCAGTTGTTTTGTCATAAAAGAATTTTTCATAGTTACTGGATTAAGATTCCATCCCCCTTCTCATTATCTTCAAACTATGACACCCAAGAAAGCCCCCGGCACAGCAAAGAATTTTTTTACAGCTAGCAAAATAAAAAAAGGCAAAGACAAAAAAGATGATAATGATGAGTTAGTCTCTATTATTGAAAAAAGCTACAAAAATAATGATTTGCTTAAGGATTTGAAGTCTAAGAAGCTTTCTAAGAAGCACAAAGAGTCATTGTGCTTACTTGGTTTGTGCATGCCATTCTTATGGCAAAAGACACTAATCAAGTCATATCATCTGGTTTGATAAAACTTTCACAAAGTGTAAATGAATTCAACAAATACCCATGTTAAATACTTTTTGTAAGAGTTAACACCTAAGACAATTAACTTATATGACTTTCCTTGGGCTTTCATGGTAAACTTCTGATTTTATTCTTAGTGTTTTATTTTATTTTATTAAATAACTATTTTGATTTATTATTGACACCATTTATTAAGCTTAGGCATTAGACATCATTCCTCACCTCCGGCAACAATTCAAGCACTACCCAGATGAGGTTTCTTATTCAAAAATTCTTAGATGGTTGGCTACAAAAAATAATTTAAAAAGTCAATGTTGCTGATCTTTTTATCCCCCATCCACTGATGATTCAGTAAGTCAATTTTTTTTTATATTGATCAATTTTATTTAATTGTTGCTACTGAATCCAACAGATAAGTGATCTGTTGCAATAGTTTAGAAATCAGTTGCAATATATGAATAATCTATTGCAATAGATGATAAATCTATTGGATCAGCTTCTGCCTCAACCCAGAAGCAGAAGTTGAATCCAACAGATTAGTCATTTTTTAAAACAGATTATTCATCTGTTGCAACATATGACTAATCTGTTGAAACCTTCTTCTGGACTGAGATAAAAGTTGAATCCAACATATTACTCATCCGATGCAAAAATTTAATAATCTAGAACTCATATTATTTTTTATTTAACATGCACTATTATAATATAACTCATTTTTTTGTTATAAATTGTGCATCCATAGCTTGTCCTTACTGAGGTTGAGTTGCAGATGTCATTCTTTGTTACTCTAGGACTTGTAAAAATTTTAAACAACCCTATAATTGATATGATTAAAGCAGAATTGGCTGGGGCAACAACTATCAAAAGGAAAACACTCAGGTTTGGTATTGATAGTGAGGACGTTTTAGGGCTTGTTGGTGAGGATATTGGTGTTGTTAGTAAGGATGTTGGTGTTGTTGAAAAGGTTGTTAATATTGGTGTTGTTCGTGAGGCTGCTACTACTATTGGTGGTTCTGGTGATAGTGGTGATTATGGTGGTGTCCGTGATAATTTTGATGAGTAGTGTTGGTGCTCATATTGAATAAAGTGGTAGTGTTGGTATATTTGGTAGATTCACCCCTCAAAATGTATTTATTAAAAAACAATTAGTTTTTTATGTCGTCGGCACATTCAAGGTGACTTGTTCTTTTCGTCAATGCGATTCTTACAAAAAAAAGACATGATGAATTAGTTAAAAGTATTGAGGCATTGACTGAAGCTTTATAGAATCTGGCATCTAAGAGGAATTTAATAACATAAAAAAGAATTTCCAAGCCCTATACTACTTTATAGTTCAAGGTGAAGAGGAGAAGAAGAATAATTTCACAAGCAGTGTCAGCTGCTAAATCTAAAAGATTTGTTACTCCGCTTCCTACTGATGTTGGTCCATTGCAACAAAAAAATATAACCTTCAAAAAATCATAAATGCCGCCAAGAGGAATGAACTTGAAAAAATAATGAAAGCAAAAAAAAAAAATCAGGTTAGTACTCAAAGCATGAGTTTGGGTCAAATGATTTTAGAACTATTACTTGCATGACTAAATGGTGGCTGGACTCGGTAAATTTTCTAACATTCAATAATAGTTGTGTGTGTGTATATATATATATATATATTATTCAAAAATATGTAGAAATTTATTACAATAGATTGCACATCTATTGCAACTTGTTGTAGTAGTTATTATTGTGAACTCAAATTACAATAGATTACTAATTTGTTGCAACAAATTACTAATATGTTAGAGTCATGTTCTGCTTCTGGATTTAGGCAGAAGCTGAATTCAATAAATTAGTCACTTGTTGCAACTGATTAATCATATATTGCAACAGATCGACAATTTGTTGCAAAAGATTATTAATCTGTTTGATTCAGTTTCTGCTGAATCCAACATATTAGAAATTTGTTGCAACAGATTAAGAATCTATTGCAACATAAATGTCATTTATATTAACTTTTTAATATTTAAAGCAAAAGCAACTACGTATAGATTTTTTTTATTCTAGTATGTTGATGAAATTATGTTGCTTAGAGGATGAGATACATAAAAATTTTGAAATACTATGCTTCTAGATAAAATTTTGGAGCTTAAATTCTTCAATAATTTCAGCAAAAGATATAAAAAAATTATATGATGAAGTGATAACTCCAATAGCTAGCCTTTTGAGCAACTTATTTGTAAGTTTGAGTAGGATAATGACATACTTGATTACTGTATAGGAAAAAAATCCCACCGATGTGGCTACCGATGGACTAATGCTAAAAGAATCTTAACTGTGATAAATTTAGAAGTGAAATATTTTATGACTTTCGAGATCTTGATCGGGGAAGGAGTCATAAATGTTTATGATTGCAACCTCTCTGTTTTTGAAGATTATGCATTCTTCTGTCATATTGAGAGTGTGTTGGAGTTATTTTTGAAAGTTGTTAAAGTAAAGTGACATGTTTAAATACTTGCTTGAAAATTTTCTTAACAAAGGAGTTTACATGGGAGGATGAGGATCTTCCCTTGAAGTGACATTGGTGCTACTTATGCTTCTTATTCGCTTGCATCTATTGATTATTTATTGACCGACACTAGTGTTAAAACTCTAAAAACACTATTGAATGACAATAATGTGTCAAGAATGCAATGGGTATGGACTTCTAACATAATGAACGAGGAGTTGGTGCCTTAAGAAGTTTGAATTTGGTGGTGTTGGATTGTTTTATTGAATTTGGTGATGTTGGGTTGATGAAATAAACAAATAATTTCATTTCTATCTTTTTTTATTATATTTATATGACTTGTGTTATATGTAGATTATTTTCTTTCATCTTTATGTCATTTATGTTGGTTTAGTTATGTATAACTTGTCTATTAACAAAAAAATAACATAATATGTTAAAACATATCACAACAGATTGCATATTTATTGAACAGAATAAAAAGAACATGAAT
>JBDJHY010000049.1:12823180-12835293 GCA_039654485.1 Withania somnifera | reverse complement strand
ATCCTTAACTCAGTCGGCCGATGATGTCTACTGGGTACCTTTTTTGGTACTCATGCTATACTTCTGTACCTTTTCGTGGTGCAGATAGGGGTAGGGATTATCAGTGCCACGGTGATCGTGCGGAGTAAATTCAGTTGACACGGAGATTACGGTGAGCTTCATCGTTCGAACCGACCATGGTTTCCTTCAATTGGTTTGCTTCATTCGGTCCATAGCAGGCCATGTATTGTATTACCCGCTAGGGGAGATTCTTGTATTTTGTGGCTTTCGTTTATCCTGTATAGTAGCTCCACATGCTACTGACGCCAGATTTTGGGATTTGAGTTTTGTATGATTCCTTGTTAGCTTTCGTTATTATGTATTGTTTATTATGCCTTCCTTTACTGTTTTGGTTGTTATGAGAGTTATTGCCCATTATGCATAGCTCCGGGCTGTAGGTTAGGCTTGTCTGCAGGAGGGTTGTAGACGCCATCATGACCCGACATTTTGAGTCATCACAGAGTGCTCTCTATTATTATTCAATTTAAAAAAAAATATTATTTTATATTTATCTTATTTTAAAAAAAAAATGAATAAATCAAACATGAATAACTAAAAATATAAACGATCGGGTTGGACAAGGTAATAGCTTACCATGTGAAAATTGTTATTCTAAGTTTCTTGTTTCCGCCTCCCAGAATTACCATCTTCTCAGCCAACCATTTACCAAAACAGTAGTTCGTAAGAATAACATAATATACAAATGTCCAATTCTAGCTACGTATTCATCAAATTGTCTAGATGACAGACAATCATTGTAAAAAGTTGCACATATAATGTTTAAATTATTACAATTCCCTACTTTTTTAGTTTCTTTTTTAATTTGAATAAAAGGTGATCACTTTATTATTATATATATTGATATTTTACACACAAAGTCACTTGTGCAATTGGGAAAAAAACATGACATTTCTGTTACAAAAATAAACAAAAGGTGATTTTACATTTTTACAACACAATTTCTGCTAGTTGGATGACCGTTAGAGTAATCTAACTCTAATATTTGCTAGTGGCATTTGGTGAACTAGCAATCATGTAATCAAACAATTGTGATCATAATGAAAAACCAGTTTTATATATATATATATATAAAGTTGACTCAAACAATTGTGACTATTATAATGAAGCACTGATCACGAAATTAATACTAATATTTATAAGTAGAATTTTAGAAAGAAAATAAAACTGTAAAGATTGAAGAACTTTATTTAATTACCTCAAGGGTTCCAAGACTTGAGGAAGCAAGAAAGAATATGGAAAAAAGCAAGTTCAAATATTAAAAGCTGGAGCTTCTGGACACCTGCTCTAGACATCAATTATTGACGCATATTAAAATTGAATTAACTCGCGATAATGGCCGAGCTACTCTTGTTCAAATTAAACACTAAAAAATTCTGGCTTCTACGTAAATTTACTACTTAGAATTTTGAATTCTAAGTAAATAATTAATTTCATTTACATTCCTGTTGTTCGCATTTTGGTTCCTCCTCCTCAGCATCACTAGTGTCAAGCTTTGACAAGGAAGAAAAGACTCAGCAGCACCCTTTGGGATGCAGATTTTGGCAATAGGCCTTTGGAGAGAACAGTCAGCAATAAGGAGATAAATCCCAAAAGCATCAACTCTTCAAACAGCAATTTTGCATACAAAATCAAACAGCCATTCTAAGATGAAACAAATATATTAATGTATTCATTCAGATTTGGTTATTCTAATTAATTAGTACCTGATTTGATATTTTCTAGAGCTTGAATCAAAGACTTCCTCCTCTTGTTGTTGAAATACTACAGAGATGACTTCAGAACCTATATTAATCATTCCAAACTCAGCACTAATTCCAAATTATTAATCATTGATGGTGATTCCTAAACAACTATAGTAAGTATTGCGGTTACAAATTCGAAACGTAAAACAAGTCTCATGCAGAAGTACAAGATAGGATATAATAGACCAATGTGTGACCTAATCTTTTCTTGACTCATTAATGAAAGCTTAGTGCATTAACAGTTGTCATGCGACTAAGAAGTTGCTAATTCAAGGCATCAAAACAGTCCCTTCCAAAAATACAATCTAAGATAAGACAACATACAATAGATCAATATATATTTTCTAATCCTTTCCCGACATAATGCATAATGAAAACTTAATGCATTGAGTTCCCCTAATTTTTGCTTCCTAATTAAAGGGCAAACCGAATTTATTAATACTCATTTGCTATGGGATATAGAGGTAGTGAGACATACCTTAGCTGAGAGATGAAGGGCATGTTCGATGAGTATGGAAAGAGTAATCAAAATGAAACACGTTTGTGGCATAAGCAGTAAGGAATATCAGGTATCAACTCGTCTACTTTTAGGGGCGGGCATTTAATTTTGGAAACCTCGCTTTATACTATTAATAACATGTTACGAATGATTAACACATTATTAAGTTCTTCACCTAATATATTCGTCTTTAACCCAAAGCAGATATTGAAATTCCGAACATGTTAATGCCTGCCACTGGTTTCACAGGATATGTAACCATCAATGATAGCATTAGCACAAACTTCAAAGTCTGGGAAAACAGTGAGTATCATTACGACCAACAAGCATGAAATGAAGGCAATGCACAAACTACCATGCTGGAGGGCAGAGTTGAACAATAAGAGGAATTCCAAAAACAGAATTGATCGAGAAAGGAGCATTACCCAACAAAATCATCTTCAGCATAATACTAGTAATAATTTTTGGGATTTATTCGTTTCTGTAATTAGATACGATACAGAAGGTCATCCAAAGAGAAATAATTCAGTAACGAAAATTCAGGAATGCAGGATTATCAAATATACAAACAGGAAACCATACTCAGCCTGTTTAATTACAGGACTATACATGAAAACTCCTTTAACTATAACAATTTTGTGTTCCTGAGACAGCTCCTACAAAAAACTTACCATCTTTCGTAGGAGCTTCAGTTAGTTCATCGCAAAGCTAGAGAAGCCCCTTGAAATACATAAAGTTATCTCAAACCAAAATAAGACCACTTGAAGCAGATTGCAATTATCATACAGACATCTTGATGCAGCAACACAACCTTCAATTCTTACATCATAGTACATCAAAATCACAGGAACATAAACACCAAATTTTCCTGCAAGTGAAACTACCCAAAAAGTCATGTTCATGCGCATGTTATCAAAATCAAAATTGAAACAAACAGACCAAACTAGGTCTGGACACATTACACCAAGTAACTGATAAAATATTCAAAACAGAATCTCATTAAGAGCACCAAGGGGGAAGTCTGCCACACCAACCCTTGTTGAGATAGGGACTCTAGTGCAGTGGTAAGAAAAAGTCAAACTATTGTGAGTCGATCCAAATTTAAACTTCACATTATCTACAGCTATGCGGCCCCATTGGACAAAGTTTATTCTTTATTGGAAATTTCATAAAATTATGCATGATAACCTATGAATGCAGATTAGTAAATATTTGTAGTGCAGGCACTTACAAGCACAAATGTTCCTCAACGGTATCAATCTTCATTAAAAACTCTGAATTCTCATATCTGGATAAGCATTCTACTGGCAACTTAAATGCTTGCGCACTCAACAACCAGAAGATTACAGGGCAACTAAAATCTAAGAATCAATAATGCTGTGCACAAATCCTTCAGTCTACATATGCTAGCACGACGTCACAACAAACACTTGCTACAGAGCAATATCAAGAAGCACATCTCTTGCTGCATAGAGGTCATTTACTTTGGTAAAATTTGTTCCCACAATATTAGTCATCAATGGTGGCCGTGGCTGCAACTTTCCATCACCGGAAGGGAGAAATGCTGTTTCTAGGCCATGTGAATATACAGCTGAGGGGGGAGTCTCCGCTCTAGTTGCACTTACTTTACTCTCAGTCAAGGGGAATCCAAAGATCCTGCAACTGGTTTTACACATGGAAACTAGGTTTTGATTGCCTTTGAGTGAAGACTCTGTCCCAAGAGAAAGATATGAAATTCCTGTTTGCTTTTTCTCCTTTAAGAAACCAAAAGAACTGATTCCCTGAGTATCTTCCTTCCTACTGATGTCCTCAGTATGTGAGCCAGATGCGAGATACCTAGTACTGTTCTCAGACATACCTAAGGAAGGCTGGTTGCCAGTCTCGAGGTTCCCATGTTTATTATTGAACATAGCCTGGAACTTTGAAGTTGGGCTTGGGTGCTGAAAAGTGAGTGCAGAAGGTGGTGATGATGCTGGGACATGATTAATTGGCTGGCAACGAGTGAATTTATTCTGGTTTTGAGAAGACCACCTGTTTCCATGGCTTGGAACCTTAATACCGCCAACAATACCTGTCCTACTTGTCTCCTGCATTTGGATACCAGCTTGAGCTATTCCATAAGGAGGACTTTTAAAAATTTCTTGACCTTGCAAGACCTTATTGAATCGAAGAGATTCACTAAAGCCAATGCTTTCATGGGACTTGTCATTGTCACCAAGCAGGGGCCTGATGTTGTTTCCCAGTCTAGATGTCCCAGAACTGGGGAAGCCAGGAAAGCATCTTATCCCTGTTGGACGAGGACTCCGGGCATCAAGTCCACCATAAGGAGCGTGCATCCCCATAATTTCTTGACCTTGCAAGACCTTAAGGAACCTAGAAGATTCCCCAAAGTCTGATACTGCAATTCCATCTGTCAGAAGTAGAGGTAAAAGCTACTTAACTACCATTGCAGAAGCATCATTCAACTAAATTCAAGCTGGAACGGGATATGGGTCTCTATATGCCTAAATGTTATGTTGTGGGTGCGCGTGAGAGAGAGAAAGAGAGGGAATGAAGAACCTCTAGGAATTGGAAAATCTGCTTTTGAAATTGGAAAGTCAACCCTGGTCCTTTTTGCAGAAGGCATCACCAAACTGCTGGATACAGGAGCTGAACCCGATGGCTCAATCTCCCATGGTGAAACCCTATTATGTCTGGAAACATCAAGATCATCCCACCTGACCTGAAATATCCATTCAGTAGCACATTTAGTGGGAAGAAGAAATATCACCACAGACATGAGAAAAACAACTGTGCACAATTGAACCACTATTTATAATGTCCAACTAATTCAACACTTTGTTTGATCAGAAACAAATGGAGGTTTCATTACTAACTTAAGAAGGATGAGGTGAGCTGGAACAAACTGCACGTATATTCCCAGGGTAGAAATATACACATTTTAAGAGACCTCCAAAAATTGAAGTTAATATACTTCGAAGTGTTCCAAAAAATAATAGAAGTAATTTTTAATGTTGAGACACTTCTGCCGAACTTTACATTACTGTAAATGTATTACCTAAACAACAGAAAACCTCTATGAAAGAACATTATATCTTGTGGTTTACTACTTGCCTGAATATATAAAAAACTTCGCAGTTCTAAAACAGTTTCCGACTTATTCGTAACCATTCCACCAAACACTTTATATGGTATCGAAATTATTTAAGTTGAAAAAAGTTACAAATACTAGTGAAAATATTACACAACATTTACAGCTATGCCAATTAACATATCTAGAGCTGGTTTGGATAGGCTTATTTTAGGTGCTTTGAAGCCAAAATAGCTTTTAAGCACTTATGTAGTATCTGGGTAAAGATTAATAAGTGCAGTTAAAGTTATTATAAAGCCAAAATACAAAATACAAACAAAAAATAAAAAACAAACTTTTGGCTTACAAGTCATAAGCTATAAGCCCATGCAAACAGGCTCTAATCTCCAGACATTCACAACAAATATTAGAGTCACAGAAAGATCTTTTTTTCATTTAGTGTTATTATTATTATTATTATTTTGATAAATGAAAGTACTCATTGATCAAATACCAAGATGGTGTCAACCGTTTCTTTTATTCTTTAGCTGCAAAGAGAATTATTTTGATGAACTGATAACACAATAAATGACTAAGGTTGAGTCATCCAGATACTGTATAAATAGGTTCAATACTATGTACATGTTTATAATAGTATGAATAAGCATAATTTGAAGCCATGCTGACTTATAATGAAGTAAAGCAGCAACTAGGTAACATAAGCAAAGGTGCATATTTAGCTACAACCGAGCCAGTGTGCCGAATAGAGTATCAGCCCCCATACCTACAACCTTTTATCTCAGTAAGAAAGAATATCCTCCTCCCGATTACTGAACCATATGTTAAGGTATAAGTGAACTATATAGGCTAAGTTTTATGCCATGAGAATACAAGGAGTGCAGCACAGGTAGCATACCAATAGGCATCTCCATTTCGAACCAGGCCATTGAACTGGATCTACATCGCTGACTCCTACAACAAGTCCAGTGAACCTGATACATACCCGTCAGATATGGAAGTATCATAATTAGATTACAGAAAGTCTAAACAACCTGCTCTTGATTTTCCCAGCCTAAAGCACACAAAAAGGAACCACGAATAGACTAACCTTTGCTCAGCTGCATCTTCTGTTTCGACACGCATCTTAAACCTCATACCAGCAGAAAAGAGATATGCAAGAGTTTTCGAGAATTTGTGGTAAGGTACAATGAAGTCCGATGAGCTACCCCTGAAATAAAAAGATCCGCAGGTACTAAGAGTAAATGGCCAGGGACAGAAAAGTAGATTCTAGGACAGAAAGGTAGATTCTAGGACAGAAAATAATCGCTTACAAAACAGACCAAAGTAAACTTGCTTTATTCTGAAATCAAAACAGTCTATTATTTACACTAAGTGCTAAATCAGCTTCAGAGGACTTAAAACTAATCCAATAAATAGCTCAATTATTTTTGTTAAGTAAGGACAGCTCAATTTTAAAGATTGTGCTAACAGAATTTTTCGTACAATGTACAACTAAGTAACTGACTTAAATTTTAGAGAAACTTTCATTAATATAGATATAGTAAACAAGCAGAACCCAGAGTAATCAAATGCCGTAGATGGGCTTCAAACCTCCCACATCTAGGTGACTGCAATCCTCAACTTTCATCATACAACAATATCGTGTCCGTATATGAAACACTACAGTATTCCCCTAAACTCAATTGTTCCCAGATGAAAACCTGGAAATGTGTTGCACACAAGCTGCTTTATAGACTACTAAACACAGAAACTTTCAAGGTACGGAAGGAAACGTTGAGGGAAGATAATGAAATGAGGAAAAATATGAAGAGAAAAAATAAAACGTTTGCTAATATAAAATGTATGCAAATATTCCCTCACTAAGCAATCCACATGCACTGGCTTTAGCTCACGTCCAGTCAGTTGTTCAACATTTGAAAATCAAGCTGTGATTTTGCAGTAAATACTTATATACAAGAAAGTGAAACAAATATGAAAGGACACCATCACATGCATAAAGGAAATTAATAGATCTTCTAAAATAAGATAGTATTGGAATACCACAGCTAGGATCTTTGCAGAGATTGGATACCTTGGGTTATAACAAATGTTGAAGGCATTTCTGCTAGATATGGCATTAACAGCATCAACAATACCACCAGCATTCAACAGTTGGCTGTAAGGAGCCAGATAACCAGAACACGTTTTCGCTTGAGCAGCTCGTCTCACTCCTAACCTAAGCTCTCCATCAGCAGTCCTACAGAAATAATGGGAACATAAGAAATAAAATAACATAATGCACAACTTCCTTCCAGGTTTAGCATTTCACACCTCAAGAAAAGAACGGCATCACCAGAAACAAGCTTCTTCTTGTTTACAAATGCACTCCATCCTGTAGTGAGCAGATGCCGTCGTGGCTGACCTGCAATGTGAAGAAGTTCATTCCGCACCCATCCAGACCTAGGATATTTTTAATCAATATGTATCCAAAATATAGCAATTTTCAGTACCCCGATAGATATGCCGAAATTTCCACTCTATACCATGCAGATCTTTGGCTACTAACTCCTGTGAGGGCCTCTGTTGTCTGTAATCCTGCAGTAATAACAAAGTGCTCCCCTAAGTCGAAATCCAAATGGTATAAACTCAAAAAACTACATCTAACACTCTCATCTACAATTTACAATTGAAGTTAGCCTTAAAAAAAAAAAAGCTTTACCAAGGGAGGAAAGCAATCCTCTGCTGCCCGAC
The DNA here is from genome assembly GCA_039654485.1 of Withania somnifera. Classification (NCBI taxonomy): domain Eukaryota; kingdom Viridiplantae; phylum Streptophyta; class Magnoliopsida; order Solanales; family Solanaceae; genus Withania; species Withania somnifera. The sequence goes on along the minus strand of JBDJHY010000049.1, from coordinate 12,827,171 downwards.
GAGGGACAGAAAAACCACCATGAGTGCTGGTATCCGATGCAGTGAGCGTCTTGCAGAACATGTGTGGGGTTGCTGATTTTCCAGCACCTTCTATTTCCTCCTCTTCAGCATCTGCATCAATGTCTCCATCTCTCCATTTCTGCTCGATCTGCTGATGAGATGAAAATACTACAATGAACTCAATAAAAAAAGATCAACAAAATAGGAGCTTCAGTACATCTTGTTCATGTTTGTGACTATCATATACAACCATTTCAACATTTCCTACTTTATTAACAAGAACTTGCGTCCACCTAAACTCCAAGGAAGACTAACATATTCAAGCTAATAATATTAGCACCTTCCTGCTCAAACCACATATTTCATATTTGCCTCATTCTCTTCTTTTTCTGCTTGAATAAAGCTCCAACTTTGGCTATCATATAGTAATGGTAAAAAGGGAGTAAATCACCCTCATAATGCTTGTATTAACCAAATTTTACCTAAAGAAACTAACTTTAAGCGGCAAGAATAACACATCCAAATCAGTAAACAAAGGAAGCACACAATACCTGATTGTCAGGAACTAGTGAGACTTGTGCATAGACCTCATCAGTCGCCGCATCCGCCTGTAATTGAACACATATAGCAACCAAATGCCAGATAATTACTAAACACATATTCTAAATTTTCTACAATCCCACGCTACGCAGAGAAAAATTACACAAATTTTCAACAAAATTGACACTAAGCAGAGGAAAAGTAAACTAACTTGTAGCTTCACATCAACCACGCGACAGAAAACATGAGGAGCGAGGTTACAGGCTATCGACGGGTACTCAGAGAGATGTTCCAAGTGACCTTGAGGTAAATACACAACAGCACTTCCTTTCTTCGGCAACGAAATCAACGGTCCAGCACACGCATGCCAGAGCTCCATACACACCGATGCCGCCACCGGAGTAGTTGACGACGTCAAATCCGAACCTCCTGACGCCGCCGACGATGACGCCGGCGAATCCAATGACACCGGCGCCTGCCCGGAAGTTTCTTCTCCGACGTCATCGTTATCCACAGTATTTAGATCAATAAGTCCACACATCATCTTTAAACCCTAAAATTGAACACACAAAATTGTCAAATTTCTGAAAACTGCTGAACGTATATATATACACACACATAAATACATAATAATTATCATAGATAAGTACCTTTTTGCTAGTTCACCTGCGCACTCACCGCATTGCACAAAGAAGTTTACACTCTCTCTCTCTCTCTCTCTCTCTTTGCTTTCTCTCTCTAAAAAGTGAAATGATTTTCCTCTACATATCAAATCACACTTACAAGTGTCGTTCACAGCTCACACTGTATATATCCAAGTGTAGTATATAGATACAAAATTAATGTATTTAATCAACATATAAATATAGATTATATAGATACAGAAAAAGTTGTACGTATAGATGAACCTGCAAAGCAGCAGCTGCTAGAGCAGCGCTGCAACTGCTGGGTATAGAGAGTGGGGGTGGGGGAACGGACGAATAGAATGACTGTCTATAATTAGATGTATGTATAGGCTATAGATACGGTATGATTTGTACGTATATATTTGTTTGATTTCAAGATACTGTATGTATTGTATACATATAGATAGTGACTGGTCACACTGAGTGAGTGGAAGTGCGCGTGGGGTGTGGGGTAAAGGGAATAGTACAAAATGACGGAGGAATGTATAAAAGGACTCCCTCTGTTTACGGGGGATGTCTATCGTGTCTCCTTGTTAATCAACAAATCTCTACAATGTCCAATTTAACATTATTTAATTTTTGGTTTAAATTTGACTCTAGATTTCCAGACACAATACTAATATTTTATTCATTTCTTTTTTGGTTTTAACTAAAAGAAGCAAAAAAAAAGAAAATGGTGTTTCTCTTTTATAAGTAGTGTTTTTTTGTTGATTCTTAAGGTACTTTAATTATAATATCATAATATAATGATATTTTATTGTGTGATTCATGAAGACAAATAGAATGAGTTATTCCTTCAACATATAGCAACTTCCCATGCAGAATGTTCAGTGTTCGATGTGCATCTCGTACTATTAAACTATAATAAGTATGTTTTGCATAAGGATTAATTAATTAAACATGCCAATGATGGTTTTTAGTGATTAGCAAGTCAAAATAGTGATTAATACAATTGGGTCGGTGCAAATTTAAGATTTAAATTTAGGCGTATAAAATAAAATATTGGCTTAATAAAAAATTCAGATAAACAGTATCATTGCATAAATATTGGTTTGCAAAAGATTTATAAATTAAAAAAAAAAAGTGAAAGTATATTCGGGCAGATATACCTTGTCCCAATTGTAGTGTCATGTGACTGCTTTAGTCAAAATATTTTACTAGACGTATAATTAAAAATAAAGGAAAAATAATCGAGATATAAGTATAGAAAATGACGCCGCTTGTCATTGTACTAACAAAAATTTATATATACGCCATTTTACTAATTTAAAAGAAAGAAAAAGGATTTTACTTTAAAAAATTACTTGTGTTAGACTTATGTGGCAGTCTAAAATTGCAAGTTCGGAGAATCCTTTATCAGTTGTCATTTGTCCCTGTAAAATTTGCCGAAGGAATTAATTAATATTTTTAGTTCATTAATTTAAATAACAACATGCCTTAATAAGAAAAAATTATATAAAATAGTAAATATAAATCTTAAATTATGACAAATGACATATATTCTAAAAAATTAAAAGGAATAATAAAAATAGCTCCAATTTGATTTTGTCTCATCTAAAATTTTAAGCTATGTATACTAGTTGCTCATATACAACTTAAGGTATGTATGGTCTTTCGGCTTTCGGCTATAACTAAAGTTGTATATATAGTATTTGACCTTTATTTTTATACATACAAGTCTGTGTGCTTTTGTAATTGAATTATAAATATAATTTTTAGTTCTATATGAAAGCCCATATACAACTACCGAACAAAATTTGACTATTTTTCATAATTTTTAAATTTTAATTATTTTCTTAATATAAAATTCTAAATATTTGATATTTTTTAACTTTGGCCAATTAATAATGGGTGTATAGTATGGTACTGATCATATTCACTTATATTTTTTTTGTGTGGTATAATAGCTAACATGTCTCAAGCAGAGATTGAGGATGACCTCTATGGTAGGTGTGAATGAAATGTGTGTCTAAACTCAATATTTTACAAGTAGCATTTATATATTTTATTATTATTAATTTAAACTTTTTTTGACAATTTGTTAAACATATATTGAGAAAGGGCAAATTTAATAGATCTAACAGAAGGATTTTTCATGCAAAAATATTTCTTTTCCCTGGAACAAAATTTTGTTAGATAATGTTTGATCCGAGTGTAGAGCATAGAAACTTATCTGAATCATATTAGTGATATATGATAATGTGGAAAGTGGAGAGTAGAGTATGGAAATAACTTTTAACATTAAAGGATAACAATATCTATATCTATATATTTATTATTATACACACATATATATATATATATAGTCTTGCCTAAAAACTTTTCAAAGTGGCATAATATAAGATTGACAAAATGTTAATTTTTAGGATAAGTTAGTTAATTAGGTAAAAAGTAGTTACTACGTAATTTTCAATTTTAATTTCAAAATATAAATATTTCTTCTATTTTAAATTTAAAAATTACCTATAATTAATACAATTCTTCTTTACCATTTTTATTTGTTTCTGTATTTTAAATAAAAAAAATATCCTAAAACTAATGAAAATGAATGTGGGTTGTTATTATAAAAAAAAAATTGAAATGAAAGATTGCATGTACACGTACAAAATATCATGCTAAGAAAATATCTATCTATATCTAATTAAATTCGATTGTTATTTTTTCTTTTTACAGTTTTTTAACAATCTATATATCAATATATAATTATTAAAACATTCAAATCTTAACAATTAAAGAAATATGAAAAAGATTAAAAAAAAAATAAC
>JBDJHY010000049.1:12798521-12820359 GCA_039654485.1 Withania somnifera | reverse complement strand
GACAAAATGATCTATGTAATATAACATTTTATTGATACGAATAAATAAGCATACAATCGTTCAATAAATAATATTATGTCAAAAACCGCATGGTTAATAGTATACCCTAACAATATATGAGATAGATAATCTCAAATATTTGATATAATCTTTATCATGATCCAAACACTAAATAAATTTAATTTCATATTTTTACCATAACTCAAAATCATAACAATACATGTATCAATGTGAAGTTATATTATAACTTGTAATTTCAAGGGTTGGTGTAGCCTAACCTACCCTTAGCAAGTTGGAGAGTTTAACAGCCTAGCCTAGCCAAGCCCAGGCTCAACCCAACCACACTCCACAAGGTCGTGTTCTGGTTTGTGGGTAAGCCCTTTTAATTTTTTTTAACTTTATAAAAATATATGAGATAATTTTTAAAATTACTACATGTGAATAAGGTTTTTAAAAAAAAAAAAAACTATGGAAGATTAAAAAGAAAAATTTTGAAGAGATAAAGTTGTTATATTTTTTTCCTAATAATTTCTGATTATGCTACAAGATTTAAAAATTGATGATAACTCAACTTTACTATCTTCAATATGTATACACACTTAATTACCACGTTTATGACAAAGAAAACTTAAATATCATTTGTTAATTTCATTCAAAGAGTTAGAGTCGTCATATTTTTTTCCTAAAGAATCCTGGCTATACTGCAATACTTAAAGAATTGATGATAACTCAACTTTAGCATCTTTAATCTATAACCCTTGCCACATATATCCAAGAAATTGAGATAACTAAGAAAACTGTGCAAGGGAAACCATAGTTTTCTTGAATTCATATTAATATTGACCAATGAATGTGATTTTGGTTACATGCTAAACTAATTTCTCCAACCTATGTGGTCTTTAAATTTAATTAGTGTTAGCGGGATATTAATTACTTTTTGTCCTTTCTTGTAGTTGCACAAGTTGTATGCATCTAGGTTTCAAAATAAGAAGCACAAGTGTGCTGGAGACTAATAGCGTATTTACCCAAATACTTTAATTCTCTTAAATAAATATATTCTTAGCTTTCAATTGTTTGGTTAGAACGGTTGCAACTAATAGTTTAAAGTATTATAATAATAATAATAATAATAATAATAATAATATAATTCCAGAAAAACCTCTAACCTTCTTCTGTTCACTTGTGAGAAAAAATGTGTTTTTTTTAAAAAAAGAAAAAATTTCCTTCATCTTCTTTTATTTCTATATACTTCTTAACTAAAATTAGTTAATTAGAATTTCATTTACCTATTGCCTCGAGGGCTAGTATGAAGTTGGAGGGCTGATTGAGTAAGGGCTTACTAGCCTCAGGTTTAAAATGTCTGAAAATTCTAAACCCAATCTCTTTTATTTCATGACTGATCTCACAGATATAAATCATTTTGACGGTTCTATATTCCAGGATTCGTTGAAGATATCATATACATCCTTCTATAGAAGCTTATTAATCGACAAGTATATCAGTCCCTCCCTTTATTGTTACCTTTTGTTATGACTTATTGGTGTGTCACAACACCCCTTTTAGGTACTCAATCCTGAGTTTGCTCCACCATCATTCTAGGGAAGAATCTGATTCTAATACGATATTAGAATCTAAATTTACGCATATCTACTCAAGGAACAAAACAAATTAAATATAAAAGAAACAAACAAATCATTGGGATGCAAAAAGTTGATTTGCTTTTACCAATAGATAAATGATAAAAAAGAATGCAAGTGTAGGGCTCAGTACGTGTGCCATGGAAATCAACCAAATGAAAGTGGTAATTTGCTGGTGCCATCATTTTGTTACACTTATAATATTTTAGCGTAAATATTATCTTAATCTTATCATTATGTTGCCCTTGACCAATTTTTGATTATGTTGTTTAACTTTGTCGCTTGTACTAATTAATGATCCACTTAAGAGTTTTCTCCAACTCTAATTATAGGAGGTGATGATTTTTTACTAGGAAAGTGAATATCATTACTTATGCACCAACCAATTTGCTTGTTAAATAATCCAAATATAGTACCTAATAGAGGCACTCTATTTGAAGAAAGTGTACTTTGTTAAATGAAGCCAAGAGAGAATGGGAGATACCAATAATGAAAAAGAACAGCTCTCCTTGTATTGCTATTCTCTCCATCCCATTTTACTTCTTCACTTTAAAAAAAATTGAAATAGTAATTTTACTATAATAGAAAAATGATAACAATTAATAGTAAATGATCTCTTAATTTTTAAATTGAATAAATGAAAATAAATATCTAATTTCTAATATAAAGAATAAAAAAAAAACAAAGATTACGTTCTCTCACAGAATATCCTAATTAAAAAATGGAGATTTTTTCTCGTCACAATTCTTAATGATTTACTACTTTAACTGCAGTTTAGTACAAATGAATTGTACTGATTACTTCTTACGATTTAAAATAATTGATGTTTTAGTTTTGGAAACATGGATTAAGGAATTCATCTACTCCTAAAAATTAAGAGGAATTTTGACTAAAATACCTTTAATTATGATTCTTTAATTTTTTTTTTTGAGGTTGACATAATTATCATTAGGTTTGTAGTGTTGAACAAGGAACGTATCAAGGGTAATTTAAGAAAAAAATTAAATACCTTCTTAATTTTATAAGACATCAATTATTTTAAACCGGGGGAGTGTAATTTAGTATCAAGCTAAAGAATGAAAAATAGTTTCAAAAACGCCTAATAATAATCTACATAGGCAAGACTAATATGTTAATTTAACAATTTAATTCCGTTCTTACCTCTTTTTAGAAGAGAGATAAAAACAAAAAAAATTAGATGTAAAAGTAAAAGGAGATCAAATGAAATACTATACTAATAAAGATCAAAGATAAAGCTTAAGTATCTTTATCGAGTCAATCAAGCAAGCAAATTTCCTTAACTTGCTTTAAAGGGTATAAAGACCAAAAGAGTTTTGACTTTAATGATTAGATTTGGTCCATAAGATTTGCTATATGGGAAATAGCCATTCACAAAACCTTATCCTAAAAAATATAGGATATTGCATTAATCTCTTCAGGCATGATAATTGAAGTCTTGAATGTTCGGATTGTCTTCTATATTCATTTTAAAGAAAAACTTTTAAGTATTGCTTCATATTATCCTTTAAGTTCTTTGTATCTTCCTTAATATCCTTAATCATGAGGGTCTATTTAGTGTATCTTTATGTCACTTAAATATTTTAACTGATTAACACTCCATTAATATTATCAGGGTCAATTTTTAAAAAATTTTAAATATCAAATATTTTGAGATGAATATATTTAAAAACGAATTTAATTCAAAAACGAGTAAATGACTAATATTTGAAATTTAAAAAAAATAGGAATTTTACCAATTAGTCAAAAGAATAGATAAAAGAGCGTAATGGTAAAATTATTATTATCATATCATTTAGGGGTGTATATGGACCGGTTCAGTTCAGATTTTTTAAATATCAAATCAAATTATATATGTTGGGTTTTTAAATTTATAAATCAAATTAAATTAATAAAAGTTCGGTATTTTGACCTCGAGTTTTTTTCGGGTTTTATTTATGTATTCCTACAAAAATACAACTATTTAAGGTGTTTTTTGAATAAAAAGAACACAATATATGAAATGAGTGATGAAAATAAAATATTCAATAAAAATAATAAAATTGCATAAAATAAATATTGAATATTGATAAGTCATAATAAAAATAATCATAATTTTAAATTTTAAATCAAACTAAATAAGTCTAATAAGTATTAATTACATGACTAATTACTAAATCAACAGGTAAATTAAATTTGTGTATTTATGCAAAACTAAAAAATAGATATCCAATATTATTATCATTTCGAGTGTTGAATTGAATAAGCATTATTATTGATTTGAGTTTTATTTACCTTTTAAGTTTGAACTTGAAATAATATGTTGAAAGGTAAAAACTATGAAAATTTTTAGAAATATTTATAAATCACAATAAATATTTTTATGTATAAAACATTTTAAAAATAGTATATATGTCATATCAGGTTGGTTTGGTTTAATTTGATTTATTTTAATTAAAGCCAAATAAAATCAACTATAATCAAATTCTTTTTTAATATCAAACCAAATCGAATCAAATCATTAATCAAAACTTTTTTCCAATTTAACTCAAATTATTAGTTTGATCTGATGTACGGTTGGATTTTGTTCATCCCAATGTCATTGATGATCACTAGACAATTTTGGTGGCAACCGTTGTAACTAATTTCAACTCACTAATACAAAGAAGCAAACTTAATTGATGACATTACCTATTCAACTTATCATAGAAAACATTACTAATTAATAAGGCTTTTGGTTGTGCAGCACTCAATTAAGAAAACAATTCAAATTTTACTTTTCCTTTCAGCTTAGCAAAGTCTACATTGTAATTATTTTGTTACTTCATTGTTGTCTATTCCTTTAGACCTTTTTTTTTTTTTCTCTCTATTCCTCTAAACTTTTTTCAATTAATTAATCGAAAAATCTAAAATTGAGCTAAGTCAAGTTACTTTTTCACTTTGTAACATGAAAATAAATACTTATATTAATAGATAAGGAAGAAAATGTTGTGAGATTAATTCCCAAGCACGCAACGATAAAGAAACTAGGATGTATTTTACAAATTGAACTATTTCAAATAAGGTAACATGAAAATAAACACTTATATTAATATCTATTTCACCAGTTTACTCGAAGGTTTGTATAATTATGTGACTTTTCATTTATTGATGAATTGTAATATGAACTAATAACTTAAATGGTTTCTTAGCTATGAATTTTTATCCCACAAAATTAATCAACTTCTATTTTTACCTCAAAAGTCACTCAATATCTTTAATTGTTTTTTAAATAAAATTTTCCTATGTAAAATTTCTATTAAAAATAAAATTTTAAAAAATAAAAAATATCTCTTTAATGGCCCTTTTATAATTATTCCCTAAACTAATATATTTTCCTCCTCTTTCTCGTTCTTCTTCCCATTAACCGCACATTTGCATTGAAATTTAGGAAATTAACGGTTAAAATTGTACGATTCTTTTTAATCGTACAATTTTGTGAGTCGTCCTACAATTATATACTTATGAAAACTATTTAAATTTTACTTTATATCACACACTGATTAGTTGTAAAATAAAAATAATAATCATCAATATACTTTTAAAATATTTTTGAATTTTTTATTATTGGGAGTTATCAACTTTTATATAATTTCTAAATATGCAAAATATATATTTTAACATATGGAAAAATACGAGTAATAAGCATCCATGTGTGTGATCTAGTCTAGTGGTCAATTAAGTTGAAAGTTGTGAAATTTTTTATTCAAAGTCTAACGTATATATATATAGTAGGTGATTTTTCTTATTTTTTAAAACCTTGGTGGATATAATTGTACCTCCGTTGATGAGAGATACAACATATATTCTATGAAATTAGTCGAGATACAAACAAACTGAACCGTGTACAACGATTACTCAAAAAAAGTAACGAAAATTGGACTATTAAATCATACAATTTTAATTGTTAACTTCCTAGATTATACTGCAAATATGTGATTTATGGAAAGAGAATAAGAATTAGTAGAAAAATGAGAAAGAGATATTAATTTAGGGGAATAATGATAAATGGACATTAAAAAAATTATTTATATTTTTAGAATTTTATTTTTAAGTAAAGAATCAAATTTTATTTTAAAAAATAGGTAAATAGATTGAGTGACTTTCTAAATAAAAATGTAAGAGTTAAATGATTTTTGGATTAAAGACTAAAATTAAATAACTTCCTGAAATAAAAACACGTGAGCATTTAAATTATTAACTCATCATAAATCTTTCTCTTGGTCCAATTTAACATTTGATAATAGTAACTACTTCCATTGTCTGCCCTTCAAATTGACTATCCTAGGCTCTTAACTCACAACATACTCTTAGGGGAATAAAGATAAAATGGTTGTTGTCCATTGCAGCAACCATGTTGTTTATTTATTTTTATTAAACTAAAACAAAACGAATCTAGCAGTACTACTACTGTATGATTACTAGGTAATTGCATAACCTGTTGACTTTAATCCTTTAAAATTTCAAAAGCAACGAACAAGTAATGATGAGTCATGAGATGAGTAAAAGGAGAAAGAAAGATGTTAATTTGGCGAGGAAGAAAAGAACAAAAGAGAGACTGATAGCGCAGCAGCATATGTTTTGTGAAGATGCTCCGCGAAAAAAGGTGAAGACAAATAAAAGAAATTTTAGTTTTAGTAGTTGAGTTTATCGTTGGTCTAAGTTTTAATAGTTTAATTGATTGACGATGACAAATTGGTTTCCCACCCTGTTTATCTTTCACCATTTTTCCTTTTCGTACCAGCAACTTTTTTTTAAAAAAAAATTATTCTTACAAATTTTTATTTTTACTCTATTGTAAAAAGAAATTAATTTTTTATTATTAAAAATAACTTAATGACATGATATAGAATTTCATTCTGTTAAAATAGTTATTATATCTTAGTATACTCTTTTCCTTATTTAGTTTAGTCTAGCTTATATATGGTTATTATGTCTTAGTATAGTCTTTTCCTTAATTAGCTTTTTCTTATTTAGTTTAGTCTAGCCTATATAAATACTCTTTGTATTGCTTTAGGGTTTAAGGCTTCCCATTCTACTATTAGCTTCCATTCTTTTGTATCCCTCTCTTCTTTCTATTTTCTCTTTTTAATCAATGGTATTTGTATTCTTTCGTTAATGTTATCAATTATTACTTCATATACTAAACTTTTATTTTTTTCAATTTTGACCTTTTCTTGAACCTGCTTTTTTCCCACCTTTTGTATCTCCGATATTTCTTTTATTAGGAAACAATAAACTTCTTAAGACCTTTAAAGTATAAAATATTTGAAATTATAAGAAATGATATGATACATGGTGTAGTAGTCTTCAAAATATTAAAAATCATTGAGCCTTTGCGATAAGAAGACTTTTTTCGTATTAAAAAATAATACTAATATATCCGTCGAGCGACCCCGGTGATTAGAAGACTTCTTTTATTAAAATAAAATAATACTAATATTGTTGTAAAATTAATCCAAAGCTAACAATATGAAGAAGAAAATAAGGAGACATGAAAAACTAAAAGAAGAGAGTTTTCTTATTTCTTCAAACTATCAAAATGTATTTAATATGAACCTTATGCCTTTATTTAGTGTCCCATAAATGTATACAAAGGGTTGTCATAAATATGACATTAGTCATGAAGATAATGGAGGAAGTTAGGGAGGTGTAAGGCTACAGAAAAAATATAATGAATGGTGAAGGTTATCTTCATAATGGAGAAAGTAATGGAGATAAGTAGCGAGAGTAAATTCTTCGAGTAGTAGACATCCACATTATAATATTCTATAACACTTTCCCTTGAATGTCTATAGACGATGTGCCTCGTTAAAATTTTTTAGGGAAAAAGTCCTAGTGAAGGAAAAAGAATACACATTGCTAGCTGCGTCATTTAAAATCTTGCTAAAAAAACCAATCGGACAAAATCTTAGCTAAGAAAAAAAGAGCGCGACATGTATTTATCCCCTTGATAAAAACATCACTTAATCTTGAAGATGATACATTCAAATCCAACTTATCAGTAATCCCCCGTCAAATATTTCGTCAAAATTGAGCAACACAGTCCTTTTCTAAAATGTGCTTTATTTTGTCTTCTTCAATATATGCTTTCTTTAATTGAGCTATCCAAAAAGCATAATCTTCATATTATATTGCAACTTCCATCTCAAAGAAAATCGTACATCTTCTTATATGCAGAGTCATTTGCTTTATAAGTTGTTGGTAGCTTGGTTTGCCTTTAATAAGTGTCATGCATCATTTACTGTCTTGTAAAATAACTTGATATAACAAATTTTTATATGCAAATATATGATTTTTTTGTGATCCGACTTTATATAGATCAATAATCTTCTCGCATTTGCATAACCAAAAATCCTTTGAGAATATTGGTTAGAAATCATAAAGTCATATCAATATTTGATTTCACCTATATATCTTTACATAAAAGTGAAATCATATCTTACTTGCACATTAACAAATATTATTTCATGTATAGAAATAGCAGGATATATATAAGTGCACCACGTGCACTAAATATTATCATGAGATCAAAATTAATCTTTTTTATGCTAAGCAATATTACAGTCATTGGGATATAATTCAAAAGAACCACTTTAAAACCTTTAAAATCCTTTAAGGATTTCAAGTAAACTTTATTGTCTATCTAGAAATGAAAATACTTTCATTATACGCATCCGAGTTTCATATATTGCCAATATGAATGAAATCATATTGCATCTCTCAAAGAAGAATACATCTCTATAAAATAATGTCAATGATTTTGCGAAAAAACTTTATGCATCAAGGTATAAGCCGTACTTTATACTTTTTGCAATAAATAATTTATATTCCACTGGCATTATACATTAGTGTATGGACTATATCCAAAATATCACTTTTCAAATGAAATAGCATATACTTAATTGCGTATTTTAATTGGCCAATTAGCTATCTGTCCACACTATTTGACAGATTTCAAATTAAGACCCTCATTACCATTTATAATGGTGAGAGCTATATTATATCAAAAATACTGTCAATGGTCATTTGTTCTTAGTTCCAATATGACACAATTTATCAAGATCTCTTCATTTTCAAGTACCTGAACCTTTGCCAAGGTTTATGAAGGCGTTATGTCATTGTGCTCTTTTAAAGCACTTGCCTCATTATCATTGATCATTTTGATTATTTTCTCCTCTCCTTCTTCAAGGAGGTTTATGTTTGCAACTGATTGATCTATCATGCTTTAGGAGTGTCATAGATTCTGTCCTTCTAAAAATATTCATTGAAGCATTTACAACTGGATGATTGTATAAGGTCAGCACATAGATCTGACAACTGATTTGCATCTTCTTGCAAATGATTATCTCTTGAACTTTAAGCTTACATATTTACAAGGACTTAGATAATTCATTCCACCTATTTTAGATGTTAAACATATCTCCCCCAATGTTAGAAATTATAACATTCACCCCAACCTTATTTTGGAACCCATCCTTATGCGTGGTGGATCAATTAAATTATATAACACACATTAATTTTTTTTATGAGAATAATTTGGTTCTTGACCTTGAACCAACCATATTGGGGAACCTTGTTAGCTTGATGCATACAAGTGCTGCTATATTTTAAATAGCACATATCTCATAACAAATTTCATTTGAAAAATTTGTTCTCATAGTCAATAATTTAGCTCTGATTAAAGGCATATAATTTATGTTAAACCAACCAGCATTATCAATATAATTTTATAGTTTAAAATCATGCAGTAATTTAACAATTGGAGCAAACAACCTTATAAAGATTAATTTACAAGTTGATATTGAAGCACATGTGACCATACCATAGATGCATTTGTAAAAATTAAATTATACTAAATGGTACACATGGAAAGTGAACGGACACAGTTCACCTTTTCAAAATTTTAAAAAATTTAGGACATACACCTCCAATCTTAGCTGGTATGATAAAACAAATTTTCATGAAAACAAGTAATACATGAGAATTCTTGAAGGATCTTTTACTTTTTCAATTTATATCAACATAAGTTCTTAATTGTTTTCCGCATCTTATATGAACGGGGATGGTCAACCGGTCATGCCAACTATTATATTTTTTGTAAATTTTTAATTTACTATTGCATGTGAATCCATCCCCATGCCATTTGTATCGACAACATGTGAAAAAATGGGTGACCTTTCACATAAATACTTGTAACCCATTTAAATTGTAATAATACGAAGATACAAAATCTTCTCATAATTTATAGTCTCAATATAATTTTTCTTTTCAATTCTCTTAAATTTCAAAAGTTTCTCGTGAGGCTTAATCACTACAATCCCAAACCAATGGTATATTTTTGTAGCCACACAATAACATTCATTTTTAGTCATGAGCATGACCTTTGTATGAATTTTTTTTTTTTGTCCTTTCATAGTTCATAATAAGACATACCATAATATTGCTGCAAGACTTATTTCATACTTTAACCCTTTGGTAATCCATGATAACACATACCACAATACGTATTAAAAGTACTTGACCAATGAACGTTATTACCGAAAACTCATTCCTCTCAAACCTTCCGTAGAGTTGAGTTGTGGTATATTATTCAATCATACATGAATACTTTTTATTCATAATTTTTTTTTTCACATTTTGGTACATTCGATTTCAAGAATGATCGAGCATTCACGATGCTTACATAGGTCACATTCTTTTGAAAGAATGAACTATAATCATGTGCATCATATTATAACCCCATTGTCATGTCTTGACATTTATTATATTTATAGGATTCACCTCAATATCACTTTGAAAGATAAAGTGCACCACCACTTTATATTCTTTTATTTTGATAGAGGATTTATAAAACTTTTAAAATTATTTTGCACGAAAATTGCGTGTCCAATACCTTTCATACCAAATTGATGGTAAAAAGTATCTTCACCTTTTGAAGAATTATTTGGAGAACTCATAGTGTTCCTCCTTTAATTATTATCAAAATGATACTATTATTTTGTCTTTTGCCATATCCATAATATACAACCACAAAAATTAGTCATCTTTCAGATTTAATATGTACTGCTATCACATTCACTTTCAAGGAATGGAGCATATTCAATGAAACGGGCTTCACAATTTATCAAGAGCATATCAATTTGTGTAGTCATTATCGTATTATCAACATATTACGTTGGAACTTGAAACAAAGGTGTTACCCACATATTTTGCCATATTTTGTGGGAGTTGAACCCAACTACCACAACGATGACTAATTTTATTTTCTACACGCCTATATTTATACATTCGATTATATGTCTTCTTTCAGACATACTATGTATTGCTATATTCACTTAAGAGAATGGAGCAAATCAACTGACCAAATTTCATCACTTTTAGCCAAAAGTATATGTTTTTCCCTTAATTATTAATAAATAATCAATATGGTGCATTAGAACTTAAACCCAATGTCTTTATCCATATAAAGTCATCTTACCCATAATTCAATAGGATGTGAACCCAACATCTTATCATTATGGTCATCAGAATGACTTTCCCTTTTAGTGTGGCAGGACTTGAATATGTTATCTTACCCTTAATCCACGACATAATATGTCAAATTATATGACAAGGCCATCGAGCCTCTCTTGATCATTAACGTACGTTAAGATCCTCATAATTAGGACTTAGAAAGAAAATCATCCCTTTATTCTTCAATTCCTTTCTAAAACATTTAAAAAATTGTTAGCATAACATTACATATATCATAACGGACAGTTACAAAAAGCTAGTAATCAAGTTTATGAACGAGTACTATTGTTAAGGTTTAGAGAATAACTGAATAATAAAAGCCTACTAAACAGAAATGCTTGCTAATGAAACATGGCTTAGCATTAGTAATATTACTAGGGATTTGATTAAAAAAATTAAACATGTTACATAGGAAACAAATAACGATTTTAGCAAAAAATAGCAGACTCCAAATTCTAGTTCCTCTTTAACATGCATGGCCTTTTACCTTTGTTTCTTGTTAGAACTCTAACAAAATAAATTCTGTCACCAAATGATAGCAAAAAATATTTTCCAAAAGATACCTTCCCAAAAAAATTATGCTCTGCCAAATTGTAACACGTTACATATGATGATACTAATGAAATAAGTTCATACCAAATGGTTCCTTTTCTTGGCAATTTTCTTTTCACAGGAGAGAACAACCAAATGGTTAGAAAATAATCAAGAAGTGATATTGAAACGGTTTACCTGATTTACTTCGATTAATGAGACAATATAAATAAGGCAGCAAACCAATAATTTGGAACAAAGAATAATGAAAACTCGAATTGACGTTTCAAATAGAATTAAAGAATTTCGTTTTGATAACGTATTGTAAAATTATTTCAAAAATAACAATATAAATAAGAAAATAGAAAAGAAAATAAAGAGACAATGGGAAATCAAAAGAGAAGAGTTTTCTTATTCCTTTCAACTATCAAAATGTATATAATATGAACCTTATGCCTTTATTTATAGTGTTCCATTAAAGGTATAAAAAGGGTTGTCATAAACATGACATTAACCATGAAGATAATGGAGGAGGTCAGAGAGGTGTAACGTTACAAGAACAATTGTCATAAATAGTGGAGGTTATCTTGATAATGGAGAAAGTAATGAAGATAAGTAGTGGGAGTAAATTTTTGGAGTAGTGGAAATCCACATTATAATATTTTATAACAAATATATATTAATAGTTGTTTGCTCAGTGTAACTTGTGATTAGATGGCCTTTTTGTAATAATGAATTTTTTATTTTTTTGTTCAAATAATTGTTATTTATATTTAAAAAGTGAGCAACCACGATCTTAATATCCTAAATCTCTCTCTATATATTGCAAACTAACTCATATAATTTTTGGGAGATTGAACTTGAACGATATGAGTGAGAAAATTCACATTGAGATCCTGCCATAGTCCTTGACTAAGGTCATCTAGGTGTGAATACTACCACGTTTAGAGGGATAATTAAGATAAATATTCAGATTATAACAAATGATTAAGAGAAACAAAGGGTGCATGCAACGAACTAGAATTTAGTATTAGTCTTGTAAAGATAAAAGATCCCCGTAAGGGTTAGTAACATCGGGAGGCGGAGGTGAACAACAAGGTAAGATTGGAAAATCGCTTTTAAGCCTAAACTAAGCAGAAAATGAAAGAAGAAATAGATCCTTGTCACTGTCTGTATGCTTTTCTTCAAGAATCAATCAACCAAACAAGCAATCAACAAATCAAGTTGAGATATCAAAATCTTGTCTTCTTTCGTTTCATCCCTGATCTACTGAGGAATCCCTCATATCTAGATTCCTCAGAAGCTTAGGGGAGGACACAACTCAGCACTCTTCGTGGTCCTGTGCAATTCTTTCCATTAAGGAAAAGCTTGACCCATTCACATTAGTATTAATAAAGGGGTTAGTACGCTCAAATGTAAAGAGATATACTTAGACCTGCACAGAAAAAAAAGGGAGTTCCTACAAGTCAATCTGTCATAACATAAACCCATGCACTGAAATTGTGTGAAATCCTTACAAAGGTTTATGCATAAAGAACAGACTTCTTATGGATTGTATACGAAGATCTAGAAAGAGACATTTTTTATTCTAGTAGGTCTTGAAATAATTCATTGGATTTTCTCCTAGATTTCCTAGATAAATTCATTTTATTATTCAACAATCAACCAATAGACACTATGTATCTACTGCACGTACTAAATGCCAGTTGAAATTTTGGTAAACAGGGATCCCGTAAAAATTTCTTTCGAGGAATGGACCAATACTGACTGATTCCATAGCTTTTTTTATTCAAGGAAGGAAAAGAAGGAGAGCAAAGCATAGACGGGAAAGAAAGAAAAAGCTCCTACTCAAGTATCAAGTTGATTTCTTTCGCTTCCGTTATTGCTGGTGGGTTGACAAAGTCAGGTAAAACCTCTAAAATTATTTCAACAACTTTTCGCAGTGATAACCTTAATCTAATGTGTAGGATAAGTAAAAAAATATCACCACTGTGTAAATGAAGAGTTTGAGAGTAAGCATTACACAATTTCCAAGATGATTTTTTTTTAAAAAATAGAATACAATTTTTTTTCTACCATCAAACAAAAAAAAGAAAAAGAAAAAATCGAATTCAAGAAGCAAAAGAACCCGCAAGTCAAAAAAGAGGAAGAAAAAAGATAGACATTGCTTGGCTTTCTTCAAAATGTTTTTTAACCAAATTTTCAAATGACTCAAATTAGTCTTGTAGGAGTAGTAACTCCTGTTGTAAGACTCTTCATCCTCGAAAGAAAAGGGTTTCTAAATTATAGTAAAAAGGTGAGAGAGACTCGATGAAATAGACATGTCTTTGAAAAAGCTAACTAACTACATCAACTGGGTCGCCATTAAAGAACCTCTACTTAAGAAAAATCATAAGAGAAGAAAGTAATCTCTTTCTAATTAATTGGTTGAGATGATCTGAATCATCACCAAAGCCTCAAGACAACATAAAATTAGACTTATGAATTGAATCTTAAGTAGGGGGCCTATTTTGAGAGGAAAGATCTATCAAAGCAGAAAGTCCAAAGCCAAAGATTTTTTTTAATGCATATGATTTAAAAGTCACATTCATGGCTACAAAAACTATTGAGAACAACTCTAAATCTGGTCCGAGACGAACAACAGTAGAAAGTTTATTTAATCCAAAGTTGGTTCGTTGAGCAAGAGGAGAGAACGATTAACAAGGATTTTGATCGCCAAAGAAGCCCCAATAAGCATAAAATTTTTTTCCAAAAACATATTTCTATTGATATTGACTTGATGTGATACTCTTTTCTCTCGCCCTTAAACCATAGGAAACACCCTACATCTTTAAAAAAGTTGGTTAGAGTTTGCAGAGGACTGAAAATTCTCATGTTAACGGTTTTAATCTAGATTAGAAATGACTGACTAAAGATAGAGAGAGATCACCTCCATTCTTTGGACCTGACTACTTTGCGGAGCAAACAAAAAATCCCAAAATCAAGGTGTTTAGCAGCTACACCGGCAAATCAGTTCCTCCATTTCATGCATTATTTTGGACCAAGAAATTTGGTCCACTTTTTTCAATGTGGTCAATTTCTCCTCTTTTGCAATCAGTTTCGCTACAACACCCACTGCTCTAGCTAATTGTCCACACTTTCTAGTAGTTTATGAGACCTCGAATTTCCACATTCCAGCATGCTTCCCGTGTCTAAGTGTCAAATCCCGAGGGCTTGTGTCCACCTAGAGCTTTCTTTTTTCCCTTAATTGAATTTCGGTTGATTAGGACGAAGTTCCTTAAAAACCTCCGCCTTATTTAAAATATCCTGAACAATTTCTAAGATCTAGAAAGAGATATTTTTATGTTAGCAATAGAATCACAGTTTATGATTACAATCATAAAAGGAGACAAATAAGTCTCATCAATTTTTGAATAAAAGAAAACCTCTTTATAAATATCGGAGTTCAAAAAACTCTTCGACTGAGTAGATCGACTAAAAGCTTTCAAGTAAGGGAGCCGGAGAAAGAAAGAGCGAATCTAAAGGATCAGAATAAATCTGCTGCAACAGAAGAGTTCATAGCTTTCTTTTAACGGATGGGGCGTAAAGTGAGGCATTTTAGCTGGCATGGGAAGAGGTGTAAACCTCACAAATTTTTAATTTTTATTATTTTATAAATTAATATAATTGAAAATAAATAATTTTAAAAAGAGATAAATCACGAAAAAAGTAAACTATATCAAAGTTATAAAAAAAGAGGAAGGGAAAAAAAAAATAAAACATACCCCTCTATTATTGGTTGAATTTATTCTTCATTATATTTTATGATTAAATTTACCCTTGCAATTAGTAAACTTAATAAAGATATCCTTCTACCTTTCCTAGAAACTTCCTTCTCCTTCAATTCAAGTTGAATCTCACAGCTTACTGCATCATTAGAGTTTCATGGACGGAAAACCCAAATTGATTCAAAACATCCAATTTCAATTTATTGGTCGTCACCCATTTCAATTGACCCAACCCACCTAATAAATCAACTTAACCCGTATAAAATAACAGCCAAACATAATCGCTCTTCTAATTAGTGATAGTCTCAAAATGTCCAATGGTAGCATTTGGTGAAGGAGAAACATCAGAAAAGCGTAGACCCAGAAATTCTAGGCTGTAAAGAAGGAATAATTTACAAACTGATTTGCTGAGGGAATTTGAGAGTTGAAGGTGGCGCACTTAACAAATTATAAATCGAGCACCAACAATGAGCATATGATAATTGAATGGAGTCCTTCGGCGCTAGCATGGGGCGGTGAATAAGAAGCTGAAGAAGCTAAAGTGGAAGAAATCATATTCAGGTTGATCTTGGTTGTTTTAAGTAGGTTGTGAAGGTCCGCTTGAAGAATTTATGCATATCAAACAGTGCACCATCGGGATGATTTGAATTTTCGATGAAAGGCATCAATCCTTTAAATAATGCAAAAATACAATTCTTGAGATTGCGGTATTGATTGCTGATTTGAAGGAATGATGATGGAGGACTGAATGTGGGATTCCGAGACAAATATTTGAGTGTTATTTGTATGGGTTATGGCGTTAAGTTGAATTATTCGGTGGGTTGGGTCATGGGTAACTGGTAAAAAATTGAAATAGGGTATTTTGAATCAATTTGTGATTTTTTTTCAACAGAGGGTATCTTTCTTAAGTTTATTAAAGGTAATGATAAATTTAACCACAAGAGTATAACGAAAGATAAATTTAATCACTAAACGATGTTAGCGTTATCTTCTTATATGCTAATTGTAGTAGAATTCTATTTGTATTTATTTTTATACTTATCTTTTATGTAGATATATGCTGTAAATTTCTCTTATAAATACGAAATATACATAGTAAGATGCTCACGATATTTTTCCTTACTTTATTTTCATCTTGGTATCAAGACACCAAAAGGATCCCCCTTTCATGGCTTCAGAAATTTCCTTATCTCAAACTACCTCATCTACTCAAAACGCTATGAATCAGTATTCTCTTGGCCTTCCAATTTCCCTTCCTAACAATTTTCAATATCAAAGGTTTTTTCCTACCGAATTGACATATGTCAACTATCTTACCTGAAAGAAAGTTTTTCTCATAGTCTTTAAAAGTCACAACCTTCTTTCATAGTAGATGGAACCATACCATGCCCATCACCCGAACACGCTGATTTCAGGCTATGAATTCAATGTGATATTATTGTGTTAAATTGGATTGATGCAACCCTTTCGTCCTCTCTTTTGAACTATGCTTGTGAGGCATCTAAACATGCTTGGGACACCTTAATATCTCTATATTTAAATCAAGTATCTTCATTTATGATTCACATTAAGTCCAAATTCTAAAGTTTTTTAAGAAAAAGTTCCTTTACTATGGAGGATTATCTTCAGCAAGTCCACCCTATTTCCTGATCTCTTAGGATAATTGGTAAACAAGTGGCTGATGATGATTTGACACTCAAGCTTTACAGGGATTACCTTCACCTTATTTTACCTTTGTGTTTGGATTAAATGCTATTGACTCACTTTCTTATTTCATTGCATTAAGACCACTTCTTCTCACCGAAGAAGCCTACATTAATTCAAATACTTTTGAAGAACCATATCCTCAAACTGCTTTAATGGTGTCCACTCAAGGAAAAATCCACTTCTAATTTATCTTTAGTTAATGAAAATCCGACTATAAAGAAAAACTCCAATGGACGAAGTCGTGACAAAAGTTACAAGAGTCGGTATAGTAAAGGTCGAGGTTATCACAACTCTTCGTGGTCTGGTTCCAACATCAATCTCGACCTCTTTCCTATGCTACTAGGACTCTCCACGCTCATCATTCTTCATGTTTCTCCAAAGCAAATAATAATACTATGTCTGATAATTTATTAACTCCTATCTCTCAAGAAATCACAACTGGTAGAAGTCTTCAGTCTTCTATTTTTCAGTCACCTAATTCTCATGATTCTCGCCTTTAACTCTCTAATTAATTATCTCCAACTTCTCGTTCACATCTTATGAACTCTCCTTTTGAATACATGTTCTGCAGATACCTCAAAATTTTATTCTAAACCTATTGCTTTATTCCAGGCACTACCAACACAAATTCAATCCTCATCTGGCAATTTAAGTGTACTTAACTCTATTTCAACCACCATTCTCAAAATGGGTCTCTCAAACCACACATTCTCTCTTCTTTAATAGCTTCCACTAGTTCCATCTTATTTGAACCTACCTTTTTTGCACAAGCTTCTAAGATCCTCGTTGGATTCAAGAAATGAGTGTCGAATTTGATGCTTTTGTCCAAAATAAAACTTGGACTTTGGTACCTCCTCCAGCAAATATGAATATTGTTCGTAATAAATGAGTGTTTCGAACTAAGTTTTGCGCCAATGGCTTTGTTGAGAGATTTAAAGCTCGGTTAGTAGCTCAAGGTTTTTTGAGACAGTCTGAAGTGGATTATTTTAAGACGTTTTCTCCCGCTGTCAATCATAGTACAATTCTTTTGGTGTAATCTTTGGCCTTTCAATGAAACTAATTCGTAAGTTATCTGAGACAGTTAATATGTGTCAACCAAAGCGATTTGTACATCCAAATTATCCATATTATGTATGCAAGATGCAACGTGCTTTATATGGTCTTAAGCAGTCACTGCGTGCTTGGTTCCATCGTTTGCCTGTTTTCTTATTTATCTTGGTTTTAAATACTGTATCTTAGACTGTAGCATGTTCATTTTTCACTCAGAGAGTGGTTGCATAATTCTTTTGATTTATGTGGATAATATAGCCGTTTTTTAGCTCTTCCAAGTCGTTGATACCTCATTCCGTCTCTCTTCTCTGAGTACGAAATTTCCAATGTAGGACATAGGCCCTTTTAATTACTTTCTTCGAATTGAATTGAAGTATAATTTCTTGGGGCTGTTATTGGTACAATATCACTATATTATTTCTATTCTTCATCAGTTTAAGCTGTATAATATGTACTTACTTCACTCCACATCAAGCTTGAATGGAATTCCACGTTTTCTCCCTTACTTGAAGACCCGTCTACCTATCACCAAATGATTGGGAGTTTAACATACTTGTCTTTCACTCAGCCAGACAATTAATTTGTTGTCAACCTTGCTTCTTAGTTTCTTCACTAGCCGAGACAATTGCATCTTAAGGCAGTAAAACGCTCTTCAGGTACTTAAGTGACACAATTGATTGGGGCTTGCAGTTGTACAAAATATATCCTCTTGTGTTTACTACTTATTGTGACTTAGATTGGGTTGGTTGCTCTGCCACAAAAAGACCGACAATTGATTTCTGCATATTTGTTGGCTCTAATATCATCTCTTGGTCCGCTAAGAAACAACCTACACTTGCACGCTCTAGTACTGAAGCTGAGTATAGAGCTCTTGTTGTTGATACTGTTGAGGCTACACGACTCCAATATATTCTTCATGATCTTGGTATTTTCTTTCTTTTTCCGTCTCTGGCGAAGTGTGACAAAAGTGAAGCTATCCATCTAGTGCATAATCCAGTTTTTCACTTTTGTACCAAACAAGTTGCTTTGGATTATCATTTTGTTCGTCAAAAGATTAGTCATGGTGATTTGATTGTTTCTCAAGTTCATACCTATGAAAAACTTGCAGATCTGTTCACCAAAAATTTATCCTCTGGCCGTTTTCGTGAGCTCACTGTCAATCTTCACGTTCATTTTTTCTGTTCATATTAAGGGAAGGTGTTGGAGTTATCTTCTTATATACTAATTGTAGTAGAATTATATTTGTATTTATTCTTATACTTATCTCTTATGTAGATTTATGCTGTAAATTTTCCTTATACATACAAAATATACGAAGCAAGATGCTCATGATTTTATTGATTTCATCTATTGAAAGTAGAGGGACATTTTTGACCCTTTTCCTTAAGAAATAAGTAGAAGATGTAACTAAAATTGTTTCAGTAAAAAAATTATTCAAAGTCACAGGTACAATTAATATATAAAGTTAACTTTTCACATAATAGATTATTATATATCCTTAAAAACACAAGTTTGCCTAAAATAGTACATAATTAATCAACCATCACTTTTCGTTACTCAATCAACATATTTATGCACCCATTTACTATATGTTATATAGAGAAAAATAAACTACTTAAAAGCTAGTCAGTTTGTGACTTGAAAAAAACTAAAAGAAAGAAAGAAACTATGAAGAAAAAGGTGTATACTCAGTACCTTCTTCACTAGCAGGTCCGTCGATACTCACTGATAAATACATTTGAAAGTGTGACTTTTTAAGTTTTCTATTACTTTTGATTTGAGTATTTAAGTATTTACCAATCATGTTTTAGTTGTAAGTTTAAAATAGCGATTTAATAGACAAAAAATTTTACTTTGTAAAGTATTTTGGGCTTACGTCCAATTTGCGTCTCACACCCCAATGCTTATGCGAACGCGCAAAATAGTGGGGTGTACGCCTTTCAATACTTTTACCTTCCCCCAATGCCTTAGTGCATTTTATCTACGCTTCGCCCAAGGCTCGCCCCACAAATGTTCCAAACGTCTTTTAAAACGCAGTTTAGATGTACATTAAAAAATGTTCAAATTTAGGACATTTTAAACTATTATGTCTATGTTTTACACACATATGTAGGGTGGGCATGGTATAGAGCAATACTGTATTTTAAATTTCGATTCAATAAATTTGGTATTGAAAAATACTATGTCATTACCATATCAAATTAGTTCGATATGATTCGATATTTATAAATTCAATTTTGATTTAGATAATCATAATTTACTCGATTTCGCTTATATATACTCATATAATAGAAAATTTGACTAACTTTTTAAGAAATGCGATCAATTATGATCGAATAGTCAACATTTCAAGTTTAAACCACAAGTAGCTAAAATTAAGCATGGTCTTATGCATGTTATTTTGCACCAAGGATTTCATTCAGGGATATCTAAACTCTAGCTTGACATATATTTCTCCCTGAGAACTAACACTTTTCAAATAGTTTTTTGCACTTTTCACATAATAGTAAAATGACTTATGGATCACCTGGATGGTCGTAATCATTATTATTTAAATTTAATAATTTTAAATATTATATATAGATTTATATATTATCATTATTAAACTTTGCTGCGGTGTATGGTATTTATTTTATAAATGCCAAATATCATATCAAATACCAAAATAAATTTTGAAAAATACCATATATCTATTAAAATACCGTAATTTTCATACTATAGTATAAAATTTTGATCTTAATATGATATTCTATATATACCATATTATACCTACCTCTACACATATGTCCAGAGGAAAACCAATTATAACATAGCTTGAAAACCAATACATACATTCCGTGTTTTCAATATTCTTCTCGTATGATAGACTATTGGAAAGGAGAAACTGGTAGAAAATTTGATTGCGACAAGCGCTTACCTTTCATCTTTTCTAGGTGTAGACAAGCAAAAGCACAAGTCTTTGAACCACTTAAAGGAACTAGCTAATTATGCCACATGTAACTCTAATAGAACCTACATTACTATACATCAGTTCTCAGTCACGCTAAAACTCGATCAAGACGGCGAGCCACATATGTCAATTTTTGAGAGAAATGATTTTCTAATCGCTTATAGTTATTTTAAGTTTTATATTTCATCAATCTCATTTTACATCACATTTTTTAAATCCGTTTTTTAAAAAATATCACCTTGTTATAATAATAAAAATTATTTTAAAATTATATTTTACTCGTAATAAAGTAATTTACAACCATATAATATTTAAAAAATTACTTTAAATCACAAATTTTAAAAGTGTACCATTTTTTTTAAAATAAATACCAAATCAAATTATGCCATTTAAAATAAGACAAATGAAATATTTCTTTTACAAGAATTTATTTTTTTATGTATAAAAGTTATTATTTTGACACATAAAAAATTTTGAAAGAACATTTTCATCAATTTAAATCATGAGAGGGCGGTACTGAATTTTGATTGTCTTTGGCCGTTAGGGCCTGTTTGGTCATATGAGATGTGTTGGTTAATTCCAACATTAGAGAAAAGAAAATTGTCCTAATAAGGTAATGTTGGTTAATTCCAACATTAGAGAAA
>JBDJHY010000049.1:12685373-12705054 GCA_039654485.1 Withania somnifera | reverse complement strand
CTTAAAATGTTTAAAAGGCATGTAAAAGAATTTCGGTGAGAGAAAAATTTGGTCGACTCTTGAAATTCCAGATGGGCCAAATTGGGATGGAGTAACTATTCCTCGAAGTAGTTGTGTGTTTGCGCGAGTATGTTTGTATGTGTATATTTTTTTCCCCAACTGCTGTAGTTGTATATTCATTCACCTTATTTAGGTAGCAGTTCTCATTGTGTGTGTGAGCGTGCGCGCCATGGGGTGTCATCCTACATTGCTTGTTTGGGATTATTTTTTACTAATATATGTATAATACTAAGCAAAAGGAAATCATAGGTTAAATACCAAGAGATGACACTGCTTAATGTTACAGCTCTGGTAGCTTACTGGTTAAGTGTGAGTCAACTATTCACAAGGTCGTGTGTTCGATCCGACCAGCTGTCATATATTTTTTATTGAAGTTTTTAGGCTTATTCCTAAAAAGGTAGAGAAACCAACAAGGCTCTAACCGTCAACACCTTTTCTACTACAACAAAGAAACTAATCCAACTAAACCAAACTTCATTTGACTTAACATATATAGCTAATATTTTATTTAGTTGTTTAGCATCGGCTCTTTACCTTATCAGTTGTATCTAAATTAAATTGGACCTGCGACTCTTTAACTAACAAGGCATATATAATTGTAGTTGCCAATGAATAACTTAATACTATTCTAATTGAATTACTCAAGCAACCTAATTCTTTGGAAAAACTACTTAAAACTTTTCATTTTTCCCTTGAAGTTTGTAGCATTTTGGAGATTAAAGTGTGTTGTGTGCTGTTTTTAAATGTAAGTTCTTTAAAAAGTCATTTTTCTTTCTAGTGGAAATTTCTTTCACATTCATCATTTTCCTTTTGTGGGTTGGATTCTATAAAATTATCTAACGTTTATCTGAATTGATATTTTAATTTGTAATTCAACTTGACTTTATTTTTCTAAATTATGGCGTCACTATTATAGTAATTTATTATTTTTCACCTCTTTAAATGATGACACTGTTTACAAAAAATCCTGAATAGACCCATGGGCCACTTTTATTAATTCAAATAGTTTATGTATTGATTGCTGTAATGGCATGGTTGGATAAGTCTGCTACGAACTGGATTTGGTCGGCTAAGTCTGTCTTGGTATTTGCTTTTATTTTACAGTTGCTGGTACTTCAGCTCGACGTCCTCGCACGTTTAAGCAGGTGAATATATTCGTCTTTAGTTTTCCTTGGCATACATTTATATTCTCTTTCTTACTTTTAGATGTTAGCTTTGCATTCTTGCTGATAAGGAGGGTTGGCGCTGGTGGATCAGCTTCACAATATTATTTCTGGGCTTTTTATGGATTGCATTGGTTATCATATTGCATGGAACCTCAAAAGTTAAACTTCTTTATGAAAACATAACCATGTGAGATGATAGCTAATGCGATCAACTTTTTACTGCAGAAAGAGAAGAATCCTCTGTCAATTAAATGATACAATTTGTGGTATATTAATGTGTTCTCATAATGCAATAGAATGCATTTCAATTGGCCACTTTTTTGGTGTGTGCATAAATGGGTGATCATTATCTTGTAAACCGTGTTCCATTTTTTCTGCCTTACCAGTAGTTAAAACATCCTCAGTGACTTAACTTTCTAAGCACTTTGTGTCGTTTATGCTCAGGGATGTATTGTATTTTCTTCTGTGTTTGTGTCCTAAGATATTAATATATCTTAGTAAATCAAAGATCTTCAGGTTATGATTTGTAATATGAGATTGATAGTATTTGATGAAAGCTAATGGCTTAATTGCTAGTGTTGTCATTCTTAACTTCTATGTCTGTGTGGTTTGTGTAATCATTTGAGGTATTCAGGAAGAGGCTGAAATTGAGGAAGACGAGAGATCTGAGGAGTCCGAAGAGGAATCTGAAGAAGATTCTGATGGAGAGGTCAGTTATCTATGATTCATTGCTTGATTTTATTTTATTTTTTAAATTTTTTGCAAAAAGAGTAATTTATTTTCTTTCTAAAAAAGAGTAATTGATTTGCGTCAACTGCTAGTTTTAAGCCTTTCTTGTATCTCCTTATTTAAAGGAACTACTATTTGTCGAAAAAAGAAATTGTGAAAAATACTATATTCTTAGGTAGTTGTATAGACTGTGTATACTCTACCCTCCCCAGACTCACTTTGTGGGAATATACTGGGTATGTTATTGTTACTATACTTTAAGTCTCAATTTAGTTGGGGTTGTTTCTTTGAATACTCACTCGCAAAGTCGAAATTGATTTAGTATGGCAATTTGTTTCCTTTGTGCTTTCTGCGTCTTTGAATGTATATTTAGATGACTCATTTCTTTTATTGTTCCAAACATAAGTGAAAAGGTACACTGACCCAGGGTCTGTTTGAATCCTCAATCTCTAAGTGGAATTGATTTAGTCTGGAAATTTGCTTCCTTTGTGCTTTCTGCTTCTTTGAAATGTATATTCAGATGACTTATTTCTTTTACTGTTCCAAACAGAAGCGAAAAGGTACCGAGGGTATCATTCAGATTGAAAACCCCAACTTGGTCAAGCCAAAGAACGTGAAAGCTAAAAATGTTGATGTAAGATTGGGCGCTCTGAACTTGCATTTGTTCAATTTATATCGCTGTTTAGATGTTAATTAAATAAGGGAACTTTCTGTGCAGATTGAGAAAACAACTGAGCTTTCAAGACGTGAAAGGTTTG
The DNA here is from genome assembly GCA_039654485.1 of Withania somnifera. Taxonomy (NCBI): domain Eukaryota; kingdom Viridiplantae; phylum Streptophyta; class Magnoliopsida; order Solanales; family Solanaceae; genus Withania; species Withania somnifera. The sequence goes on along the minus strand of JBDJHY010000049.1, from coordinate 12,702,341 downwards.
TTGAAGCTTCTGCTTGTGTTTCCTTTACAATATGATCCCTATGAAGTCACATATAAAGAAGCGTTACCGTGTGCCTTCTATATGTTTTGCTTGAATCTTCCCCTCCCTTTTCTGTTCTTGTATTTCAGTGAATGCCCTATTTTTTCGTTTTCTCCTTTTTTCTTTACTGTCCTGCATCTTGTGAATTTCAACCTCGCGTGCCACTTAACCTTTCGGATTTCTTGGTCATAATTTTTTCTTCTGCCTGCACCCAATCTAATGAGAAAATCACAGGGGTTTAGAGAGGGGGTGGGGGCAAGGAGAAGGGATTAGGAGGTTTGGCTGGTACGAGGTTGGGTTTTATTTATTGAAGAAGAAAATATTTGGTCCTTTTACTTGTAATCAACCTTTGTGAGAGTGAATGTCCAAAGAAGAATATCTTTTCCAAAGCTATTCCTTTTGCCAGAGTTTGTTCATCTAGGAGCATCATGCTGTACCTAATCTCATTGGCACCTTAAAGGACGGAATGTAAACTGAGTTAAGTTATTATTTTCTGTGATGACTATATTCCCAGGCCATTGCAGGTACTCAGTTGCTTCATTGCATGTGATTCTATTTGCTCTATCCAGAATCCAATTTTTTGTGTCTTTTGGGCCCAGTCGGTGTCGATGAACTTGTATTATGCATACAGCGGAAACAATTGTAGCCTTTGTTATTATTATATTTTGGTAAATCTATTACTTGTATTTCTTGTGTTCTTTGGGGTGTTAACGGTTCAAGATAAAAGAAGAGAGAAATATCTCAAGCCTAGTGTATTAATTCTGTAACCGATTCATGCAAAGCGGTATCATTGTTGGTAATCTATGGCCCTGTTGGCTTCTGGTCCTTTTAACTTCTATGTTATTGTTAATTTACATGGTACTTGTTCACAGGGAGGAGATAGAGAAACAACAAGCTCATGAGAGGTACATGAGGTTGCAAGAACAAGGAAAAACAGAGCAAGCTAGGAAAGATTTAGGTAATATCTCAGAACAGTGCTCTAGCAATATACTTAATTTCTTTTGCTTAAAATTGTCTGATCTTTGTGGTTTGTTCTTTCTAATTAATAAATTGTTTGAGGTGTTGGGTGGATGGATTGAGGTGTTTGTCATCAGAAATAAATCTTACCCAAAGTCTAATTTTAAAGTTTCTTGTTTTCTTTGAATCTGAGAATACCATTTGTAATTATGTGGTCATGTGAAGGATTGTTTTTGAGTTGTGAAGATCAAAGTGGATAAGTTGTGACCTTGTTGGGTATATAAAATGTAAAGTATATTGCTTTTATGCTGTTCCACCATTGTAGAACTTGGGCATGAATGAACTTTGAAATAATGGAACGGTGGACTTGAACTGGTGTTTCTTCTGTTGTAGATCCTAAAGTGCTACTTCTAATTCTATCTTGTAATTTTGCAGAGCGTTTGGCGCTCATTAGACAACAAAGAGCAGATGCTGCCAAAAAGCGGGAGGAGGAGAAAGCTGGTATATTCTTGTGTAGCAACGCTGGTCGTCTAATATTTTCTTCCTCAATCTGCTAGGGTTAAGGTTAATGTTTGCATTGTTCTTTGTGCAGCCAAAGAACAGAAGAAATCGGAAGCTCGCAAGTAACATATGGTACCATGAACTGATGTTATCCCTACCAATATTGGCTAATGATTCTCCAAGTACAAGATATATCCCTACCAATATTGGCTAATGATGGAGTTTATACTTCAATTGCTCATTCATATTATTATCTAGTTTATAAGTAGACATCTTACAGATGAAATCATGAAATTATACTTTAAATTCTGATTCAGAATACACAATAGTTCTTTCTTGCCTTATCATGAACGATCATGTGAAGGATATCCTTTTTTCTGGTTGGTTAATGTCTTAAGGTTAATTACATGACTATTTTTGTGAGAAGAGAAATGCCTTCCATGAAAAATGTTTCTAAGAAAATAAGTGAGTTGCTTGCTAAGTGAAAGCAAGATCTCTGTGTCAATGAGGTTTCTTTTCTTCCACTTTTAAGCTCCACACTGTTTGTGATTTGATTCTTTGCATATCGGCTCCAGAAATATTTTGTTTCTCTTTTATCTTAAGACGTAAAATAGTGATATTTCACCAGTTCTCTTAATACTTACACTATCAAGTTTCTAGCTACTTCTTGAGCCTTGGATGAGCCTAGTAGATGTGTCTGGAAGAGTGTTTTTTAAAAATTGATGATAGTATCAGCAAATTGATTAGTGTTTTGATGAATCTGTGGGTAATAAAAATCAATTGTAATATCTGCCATGGTTATGATATGAGATAAGATTAAGAATTGGGAACGCCAGAGGCTATTCTGGAGTCGGGTCGCCTAAAATCTTTTAATAAACATAAAACTGACCAGACAACTGTTGATTGTGTAATGCCTACCTGTATCGCAGTAAGCACCCTGTAATAGCTGCAAGGAATTTAAATGCAGGTTTAGCTGAGTGTGAGGCATTTCCCGTAGAGAGGTTGATAGTCCGTTCGAACTATTTGTATGCTTTTCATTCCTGTAGCCACTTTTGCTAAATATCTTCATTTTTTCTGATAAATGGCCAGTGCAAGTAAATTTCACTGCTATCTACGTTATTTAGTGCTCACTTGGGAAGGGTCCCTATGGCCGGTCAGTGGTAGTCATCTGCAGTTTCGAACCATTACCTAAAATTGTATGCCACTTGTATTTCTCTGCAACCTCGGCTTGTGATGAAATATATGTGAAAAGTACGTAGATAGTTAAATATGAACCCAGAACCTAGTTTTTCAACCTAGAATCTATGACGGCTAAATGACAGTTCTGTATTGCTGTATGACTTGCTCTTTTGGCTTGGCTCATGCTGGTTGCTCATCCTGTACTATGCTGCAGCATAAATCATAGTCTACTGCCTCTGTTGCACATTCCATAATGGTCATGTCAACTCCCCAGCCATTGAGCAAGAGAATAGACTTCGTGGTGAAAGTTGATTCGATCTTTTAACTGTCATTTGGGTATGCTTGAATTGCTTATTAGATAGAATCAGTCTGTAAAATTCAACTTCAATATCTCTATTTCGAATCATAAGTAACGTAGCCAAGCTGTAAGCTTTTGACGTGCAACAATTATTAATTTGAAATGTTGTGCTGATCGGCTGAATTACAACTCTGGTAGTAGTAGACCTTTGAAAGATCAGTATACCAGATATCATTTCCGTTTCTAATTAATATACGCATTAATTTCGTTAATCATTGTGTATTTCATGACAAAGGCGAGCTGAAACGATAAAGAAAGTAAACTCATGGCACTGTTGAAGTGATTGGTGGAGATGCCCTTGTGTTCTTCAAACTCCCCAGCAGAATAACATGGGCTTCAGTCCCATACAGTTTGGGATGAACTCATTAACAAATCATCAACTTTTCACTGAAATGTAGATGTAACTGAGCCAACGAAAATTGGAGAGTATTCTGAGTGTTGTGTTATACGAGGAATCCAAGTATCCTAAATGGCTTGCGTTGAGCTTTGGAATGAGTTCAACTAAGAGAGTTTTACACTCAGTCATAATCAAAATGAGTCCTGTATTTCAATTCTTATCCGAATTGACCTATATTGTATATAATTTGAAAGTTAAGGTCAATTCTGTGGATGCAAAGTATTTTATTGGACCCTATATTTATGTATATTTCCCAACGGTTAGATTGGTATCCTAATCCTTTTAATTTCTATCTTTTGACGACCTTTTGAAATATTCTGTTTATATCTGATATCATCATAGTTTATAGTCCAATTAAGCAATCTTTTCTCCTTTTTTAATCATTTATACAATTGCTTCTTCAACACTTAAAAACCAACACACACACACACCACTACACCTACTTTACAAACTTTCCTTTGTTTCTTTTTTAAAATTTTAACCCCCTTTTTTCATTTGGCTATCTGGCCTTGAAGTTAAAGGAAAGTAAAAAGGGTGGTGTAAGCAATGATTGCTTAGGCGTATAGACAATCCAAATCCAATATGCCAACTCTCTCCATATTGCCAAATATCTTTTCATTAAGTTTCAAATTCCACTTATTTTTACTTAAACAAGTTGGTGTTATGATTAGGAGAAAGAAGAGAAGTATTTGAAGAATATATACTAGCTAGGGATATGTATCATTGAGGAATAAGAAAAAAGTGTTTCCCATCTAAAATACCTTGGTCTTTAAAAACTTGTAGAGTTTGCAAAAGATAGCCAATTTATAAGAAGATGACTACTGCAAGATTCATCAAATGTGTTACTGTTGGTGATGGTGCTGTTGGAAAGACTTGTATGCTAATTTCCTACACCAGTAACACTTTTCCTACGGTATGTTTCTTTGTTTTTCTCCTCGTTTCATGTTAATACAAGTGGTTGATTGCATAAGATTAATGTTGTCTCATAGGATTATGTTCCAACGGTGTTCGACAATTTCAGTGCAAATGTGGTGGTGGATGGCAGCACCGTGAACCTTGGCCTGTGGGATACTGCAGGTAAATTTATTTCACATTGTCAACAACAACCTATTCAGTGTAATCTTACACATAGAGTCTCGAAAGGTTAGAATACAGGCAGACCTTATAACCTCTATCTTTTTATGGGGGTAGAGAGGCCTAGATTTATTTCACATATGATATATTTTTTTAGTAATCGTGATGTCCGGATAAACTTGCGGGTACCTCGACTAAGTCCAAGGTATATATCTATCCACTTCTATCAGCAACAAGTATTAGATAACTTTATCCACCAATGCTAGGACAAGTAAAAGAAATCATTTTAAGTGTTTTTCTGTCTCTACTGAAATTTGGACATGAGATTCTCTAGACACACCTTTAAGTTCACATATAAATTTTATTTCAATCATGAATCGTTTTTTCTTTTCATTACTTCTATTGAAGGAAATATTTTTTTGATATTGTGTATGGTTATAAGAACATGTCTTTTTGATGAGTATTTTTTGTGGTGTTTAATTGTTGATCGTGAATTGCAGGACAAGAAGACTACAACAGACTAAGGCCATTAAGTTATAGAGGAGCTGATGTCTTTTTGCTTGCTTTTTCTCTAATAAGCAAAGCAAGCTATGAGAACATTTACAAAAAGGTTAGTATATATAAATATATATATATATATATAGTCCTGCTGTTAAGTGATTTTTTTTTTTTATGTTGATAATTATTGACGAAAATTTTGGTTGTTGATCATCAAACAGTGGATCCCTGAGTTAAGGCACTATGCTCCTACTATACAAATTGTTTTGGTGGGTACTAAACTAGGTAAGATCAATTCAATATTTCATTATCTATAAGTTTTCATCATTATATATCAAACCATAGACTGTAGGCTAATGTGCAACATGATTTATACCTGTTTAAATCTTATTGATGCCAGACCTGAGGGAAGATAAGCAATACTTAAGTGATCACCCAGGGGCTACTCCTATATCAACTGCCCAGGTGAGTCCATTAATTAGTAAAATTCTAACAAAAATCTTAACTTAATTCCAAACAAATTAGTACATTTTATACCTTAATGATAGTGAGCTGGTAACTATCCTTCCATCTTTAAACAGAAATCTTGAGTTCGATCCTCGAAAATAGAGTCGTCAGAATACTTTACCCCCAAAATGAAACTTTCCGGCGCTGGGATTGCTTGTTCTAAGATCTAGAGACAAAATACCGCAAATGAAATCATTATATATCATATATATATATATATATGTATAGTAGAAGCTTTCGCAAGGAAATCATTGTATATCATACATATGTGCAATCAAATAACAAAATTCTCTACAATATATAGAGAATTACTTTATTTATACTAAATCTATTATTAACAAAATAAAAAAGCTTATTGCTCTGTTGTTCTACCTTTAATTAGGGAGAGGAGTTGAAAAAGATGATTGGAGCAGTTGCCTACATTGAGTGCAGCTCCAAGACTCAGCAGGTAATTAACAATTCAGTTATAGCTTAATCAATAATTACAACAATCATTACATGCTAATAAATAAACATTCATCTTATTTATTTACTTATAATTGTGTTTGATGGTATTTTCAGAATGTGAAAGCTGTATTTGATACTGCAATTAAGGTAGCATTGCGACTCCCTAAAGTGAAGAAAAGGCCCCCAAAACAAAGGAGATTATGTGTCATTCTTTGAATAATAATAATAATAATATGCCTCCTTTTCGTAATTCGAATATTATTCAATTATATTCTTATCATTTTCCAATAGTATAAGAGAAAAGCCTCACTTGTAATTTTCCTTTGCTTTTTATTATTTAGCTGTTGGGTCAAAGTATTAAAGTTCCTCTTTGTAACATAATAAAATCTTGTAATAGCTAGTTTCTCTTTTTATTATTCCTTATTGCCCTTTCTTGTCTAACTTCCAAGTAATTTTAGCGTCTCTGCAACTTATTATTTGCCTTTAAAGTTTTTCCTTAAGAATATTTGTTTAAATTATCATTTATCTTTTCAATTGTAAAGGCAGACTTGGAGAAATAGTAGTAGTACCATGACTTTTCTTTTTCTCTCTAAAATTTTAACTATTTTGAGAACAGATTAATTTCACTTAATTATACTCGAATGACTTAATTATAATTAAGTAATTACATGTTTTGTTTGACATTTTTGTGAGTTGTATCAAATTAGAGTGACATATCTCATGGGGAGTCAAGAGGGATAATCGACAAACCATACTGCTTCTCAACTTTTACTTCCCTCGGGCCGCTTTCCATTAATCAAGATCTATAAAATGCAGAGACGTCGAAATATAATTATATATATATATATATATATATTTCTTTGTCAAACTTAATTTACATTCTTCATTTCATATCATTAGTCACTAGTCTCTTACTAAGTTTTAAAGTAAAACCCCCCCCTGAGGAAACAATTTTCTATATACATAAGTAGTGGCATTATAGACACTGAGTAAGGCAGAATTTCTATTCAGGGTTCAGGAATTTTTTTTTGATAAATTTAGCTAGTCGAATTACATATAAATGGATTAGCGAGCCTAAATTCAGTAATTTTTATATTAATAAATTTATTAAATTTATAACAATATTTTACTTTGAAACTAATTTATTGATTGAATAATAATTATTATTAATTTAAATTTTTAATTAAAATTCTAATAAATTTATAATTTAACTTTTTGAAAAATTGACAAATAGAGTATGGTTATAAAAAAATAATAAGTGAAACATCAGCAAGCTCCTACTTATTATAAGGAAGAATCTAAATCATCAAGGAACTAATCATAATGTTAATAGAGTTTATTAGCATTTAAAAAATATTATCCAGTTCACAAGGAATGTAGGTTATTAAGGAATGATTACTTATATAATCATCACCAAAGATATGTTCCCTATCAAGTACAATAAAACATAGATCCCACCTTACTAGGCAAACCAATATGGCCTGAATCATTTTAAGTTGACAAAATTAATGACAAATCCTAGCATCACTTTGTAAAACCTTGGAAATTTCTGGTATGATTTTTCTCTCTCTAAGGCTTAAGAACTAGGTTTCAAAAGAAAAAGCTTTTTCTTCAATTGAACCAAGGATTTTTCTATGTCTCCGATATACGGGTTTATAAACAAGGAAATTCTTTTATTCTTGTGTCCGAACGCTAGTTTCTTTTATGACTGATCTTGGTAGGATCATTTAACCCTAATTTCATGTAATTTCTTTAGTTTATGTTTCAACCGATTCACTGATCTATTTCTGCATGTTCTTGAATTATTTTATCATGATTCACGTTTACATTAAAATTTGGCAAGATTTGGATAAATTGTGTATCCTACTTCTTCAAGTTGAAAGTTTTAACCAATAATGGTGCATAAATGAAATTTTTAGCAAAATTTTGTAATTTGATAATTCAAGTAAGTGTTTGTCAAAAGTTTAGACCTAGTCATGATTTCACTAAAACAAGAAAATTTGATGAAGTTGTCCAAAGAGGCTAAGACATGTTGTTTGGTTAGTTTTTTGCTTACATTGTTTTAAACTGGTCAAGTCAGGAGCAACGATATGCTTTGGAAGTAGTATTAGCTCCAAACAGATTAGGTTGAAAGCCCTGATCCCACAATTATGTTGCCAATCATAGGATGATATGTTATGACCCAATGAGAGCCTACTTGAAAGTACTAGATGAATCCACTAGGTTACTGACAGGTACTGTATCTGTGGTAGGGTATAGTGCACCCATCATTCGGGACACAGACAAAATTTCATCTCTATTCACATGGTCTTATATGTCAGTTATAAAACCCTCCACTGTGTCATGAGTTAATATTTGAAAGTTTTACTTTTAATAAAGAATGAGTTTTACTACTTGATTTAATTAAACTGTTCAATATTTAATTATTAAAGTTTGATAAGGTCATTGTTACTTGATCATGCATTGCATAGCTTATTCATGTTGCTTATTTGTTTATGTTTAGCAAGTTGATTACTGCCTATTTTTGTTACCTTTCCGCTTACTCAGTATATTCAGACGTATTGATCACATATTTTCTTGCGTTGCATGTATTTCACTCATGTAGGTTCATCCAACTATCCTCACACTTGCAGTTGACCGGATCTATTATTCTTAGCTACCTAGAGATTGATGAGTTCCTATGGATCAGGGACTATTTTATTTCATTGGATTACTGACTTCATTAGAACTTGATAATAAGCTATGGACTATTTATTTCATTCATTATAAGGTTAGTTAGGAACTTGTCGTGGCAACCTAGTACTTCATGAGTCTAGAGGCTTTCAAACACATTGATATTATGATGTTGAATTTGGAGTTTTATATTTATTTCAACAGTATTTTCTTTTAGCTTGTGAGGTATCCGTTACAGTTGTATTATATATTTATTGATTGTTTTCGCTGAGAGTGAATATCTAGAATTGTGTGACGAGTCAAGGATTCGTCCAAAACTATTAAGGGAGCTCAATAGCTAAAAATACCTTGCGGCATCCAGAGAATGACTCCGAAGCGTAATACATCTCTTTAAATATATCTCCAATTTTCATTATGTCTCTGGAAGTTCTATAGTGTTCTTGAACTTTTCACTTTAGGATTAAAATTGGATGACAAATAAAACGAGTTGATTGTCATATAGTCATTGATCAATTAACTAAGAGTAACACATAAAAAACATACTTTTAAGTATTTTAATGTTTTGAATTTCATATTTAAACTATTAGGTATTGAATCTTATATGAGCTATTACCAAATGTTCATTGAAACACGCTTAGCTTAATTATCAGTTGTTTCTTTTCCTATCTAAAGGATGATGATATTTTAGGTAAGAAGAAAGATAATATATAGTTGAATTGTGTTTTAATAAATAGTTGATGATAGTTCAAGTAGAAAAAGTGAACACCTAATAGTTCAGGTAGAAAACTCGAAAAACGTAATACTTTAAATGTATTTTGAATCATTACTAACTCATTAATTAATAAATATTATTTTAGAATGTTACTTTTTCATTAAAAAAAAAAAAAAGCTAGCAGGTTCTTCCCGAAATATTATTAAGCCGTAACAATTGACTAAACATCTCAAATTCAAAAATAAATATATATAATTTTTTAAAATAATAACTATTAATTAAATAATCATTATGAAATCAATCCCAAAATAAACCTATCGTGAACTTGAAAAAGAGAGAAAGAAAAACATTAGCACAATGTGGTAAGTTGTTTCATTCAGCCCATGCATCCAAAAGCGTGGTGTTTTTGACTTTTAATTTGTGAAAATGACATTTTTTATGTTATCTTTGTTTGGTTAGGTTGCAAATTTTCCAAACAAATAATTACAGTATGAAAACATTAATTAAATAATCTAAAGTAAGGTCTCAAAATATGCGTAATTATTCTTTTAATATAATAAGGTATAAAAAAAGTTTGACTTGGAACGGAAATGTACGGTACAATCACCTTAATTAGATAAAATAAAATAGAAATTAGGCAGCTACTATATATTATTGATAATTTTTTGTACCTTTATTGGGACATGTTACATTTACAAAGATTCTAATTCATTTGGAATATATGTTAATACCTGATTACTATACCTAACGAACCAATTATTTTGCAAATATATTAATCCTTCCTCAATTCTTATATTGTTAAGCACTTTCATATACATTCTTGATATTCCTAAAATTGAGGACCTTCTCACCAAAAGGAAAACATTCAACTTTCATGTTTCCCAATACCATGAAAGCTTTGGAATTGGACTTGATAGAGTATTTTAGCTATAACTAAAAACGATTTAAATTATATATATATATATATATATATATTTTGAAAATATAAAGAATTTTTATATTTACTTGTCACAATTTTTTTTAGAGTTAAATGATATAAACTTTTACGAATATCTTTTTAATAAATTTGTCATATCATATTGATACGAGAGAAATTGCAATTTTAGAACTTTCCTCATAGTTTTTGAATATCTACATTTTTATTTTTAAAATGTCAAATCAAATTCATCTATTTTATCTTTTAAAATAATCAAATTGACTATGAAAAAACGAATCCAAATAATTATTTTGAGATGAAAGGAGTGTATCCACTTTTAGAGCATAGAAACTAAGACAATATATTTTCTCTATTTCATATTAGTTGATCACCTTTTTAATATGCATATTAAAAAATCATAAATAAAAAGATAATTTTACGTATTCGCTCCTTAAGAAACAATGTGAGCACATTAAAAAGAATTAATTACAAAAGTAATATGAAAAAAAAAAAGAATTAATTTCTTACTTGATTTAGTAAAGGTAGACAATTAATACGGGAAGGAGGAGGGTGTATAAAAGATAAAATTAAGCGGCTAATTAAAATGTGTAAGAGCATTTAAGTGAAGTCCAGATAGTAGTTTTCTAGAGCATAAAATATATTAGAGGTCCTCAATTTCCAAGAGGTAGAATTCACAAAGAATTTAAAAACAATATGTAGGCGTGATTTACGGATCATTAGACACGATCAGCTATACCTATATGTTGTTGTGTTCAATGAAAACAAACAAGACAATATTCACTTTAACTTTTTTGCTTCTGTAAACGGAAACCCAATCGAGAAATATATAAACTAAGAAAAGAAGAGGAATTTAAGATAAACAAAAATGACAAGAGTAGATAGTAAAAATGTACTATGATTTCTAAAAATTGTTATCTCAAATGGTTTAAATGACTCAATAGTTTCTTTCTTTTTCGACTTCATACATCACTAATTTCAATAGATTGTATGGTAAAATTTAGTAATCTCTCTATTCCATTTCAAATGTGCGTTTTTGCTCTTTTTATTATAAATACAAGGTAAATAAGTTTGATTGAATATTGTGCCTACTTTTTTAAATTTGAAAGGTATATCTAGTTAAAACAAATGTCAATTTTAAATTCTTAAAATTTTAAAATGACTAAGTATTTTGAGATAAATTTGTTTAGCGTTAAAATGAAACGAAGGAAAGTAATAGATAGACTATAGCTCATTGCATGGAGGAGTAGGAATGAATGAACCAAAAAATGGACACATGAAACAACCACGAATAGTTAGGTATACAGTATAGTATATGGTTTATAAATCAAATATTGGCAGGCTGAATTGTGTAAATTTTGTTTGCATGTGCAGTAAAAATAATGAAGATGAATAGGGGCATTTAATGGAACATGTTATGGGTGTATTTACTGCATGCACGTTTGCATGGATTAAATGCTGTTGCCGCTTTTTGCGCAACACACTCATATCCATTACCTTATATTCTATTAATTTAAATAAAAAATAAGGAAACATTCAGTGTAATCTATACCTCTGTAACTGTTTAGCGGATCGAATTAGTTTATAAGTATTTTTTAATTATATACAATCCTTTCTTATAAATATTAAAAGTGAGAAAATCAAAAGCCAAAAGTTTATCACTCTTAATTTGTAGGTTTATAGTTTATAATATTTTGGTTGAACTCATCTTTTTTTATTTTTTAACAAAAATATCGTTAATTTATTTTACATTCAAATCCTTACTAAAACATAACTATATTATCTTCCTACTCTTTGTATTTTCGTCACTTTTTATGTAAATATACTTTTATATTGATTTTTTTCGTAAATAACTTTAAGGACATTTAATTATTTTAATAGAAAAAGTACTTACCAATCATTTTTATTAAGTGCATTTTTTTCTTATTATCAATTTAAACACTTTTATATATAGCTAAAAGCGATTTTTAACACTTACTATTTATTAGCTATTTTTAATTCATTAACTCAAACAAGCTCATAAGGGGTTTCGACATAGTTTTCTAGAGTTAATTTTTTTTTAATTGAATTATTTTGGGAGTCTATTGGTCAATGTCCGAATTATTCAAGTTAGCACAGTGTAAACCGAATCTTTTCTTACTAGTAATTTCTTTCTTTGCTGATTTAAATTTGAGATTTCTGTTTTAAAGTGAAGCAGTATCATACATTCTCTCGTGTTTTTAATTAGAGAGTTTTTATTCAAATTAACTAGCTTATAAGTGACTCTAGTTTATTTATGTATTTGACAAATCCCAAAAGTGATTATGAATAAAAGTAAGTTAAAAATCACAAGTAAATTGACCAAAATCTTTATTATTTTATCAAATAATATTATTTGACCAATTTCCATGTCGCTGCCCAGTCATGTAAGAATATATTTTTTTTGTAAAGATACTTTAAAATTTATATTTCTTGTAAAAACTGTGAAGGAGGGTAATTAAATATCATAAGTGACCATACTATCATAACATAGTCATGTTATATTAGTAAAACATAGTTATAAAAAAATAACAATATCTTCCCCATAATAACACAAAAAGTTATAATTATTGAAAAATATAACCTTTGCTTTTCATTTAATTAATACTTTTAAAAAAATTTAATTCTATAAATATATATATTTTTAATTCAAAAGAGCTTCATATTACTAATAATTATGCATTATAAACAACATTGATAGCCACAAGAGTGTATGTAGGGTCAGGGCGGTCCTAGTAGGGATATTAGTTATACATGTAAAACTATTACAAAAATATCATAAGTAGATATGCTAGTTCCTTCCATGTTTGATCTCAAGGTTTTACGAACAAACACCGGTGGGACTAAAGAGGATAGACGGATCCGACCCAATTTTGAAGAGAGTAGTGAATATATATTAAGAAAAATTACGTTTATTGTTGGATAGTAATCGATTCAAATTGAGTAATAGTTACATGTATTAGCTATCAGTACCGAAAGCAATAATTTTGTGATAAACTCTTTCCAATTCCTTGACTTGTTTGATTGACTAGAGGGGCTACTTTAATTTGGATATGTATTTATCAGATTAAAAACTAAAAAAACATTAAAATATAGAGTAAAAAATTAACTCACATGAAATTTTGATTTTTCGGAAATTATAATTTTTGAGTTGATAGAGTGAACATTTTGTGTTTCTTCGAATCACATATAATGTAGAGAATGAATAGATTAATATCTTATAGATTAAAAAAATGGCAGAAGTAAGTATTAGAAGCAAAACAAAAAGGAAAAATAAATTAAAGAGTGTATAGGGAGCAACAAGTACTTGAAAGACAAGGAATTAGTGAATTTAAAGGTTTAGACAAATTTGCTCAAGACAAAATGGCTGAACAGAAAAAGGTAAAGGCAAAGAGATGAGGTAAGACTCAAAAGTAGACAATAAATTCTGGGGGAAAAGATCCAATCTACTGCTGCTATCAATTTAATTAGCTATCAAGTATTTACCTCTTCACGTACTATGCATCAGAAGATCCCACGTTTACTGAAAATTGAACTAACAGTGCGAGCACACGTTTGGTCAGCAAGAAAACAAGACTAGCTAGTGATGTTTTTGTTCAATTACCCAATAATTTATCAAAAATAACTCTTTTTATTTAAAATAAAGCTATTACACTCAATATGTTATTTTGTAGTAGAACTTACGTTTTGTGAATTAATAATTATTTAATATAATAATTCTGAAAAATAGAAAGATAACGTGTGGTCTTGCATCCAATGAAATGAATTAATATCATAAAATTTCCGGATTAAATGTTGAGAGTGAAATGCTAGGTAATTTCATTTCTTTTTATATGTCAAAGCTAGTCGTAGAGAATGAAGTTACCGATATTTGTATCAGTAGGAGGTATTCCTTAATTACGTTAATTTTTTACTCGTCTATATATTAAAAATAAATATTTATTTTTAATTGTTCAGTTTAAAAAAATAAGAAATAATTTTCTAATTTACCTTTATTATTAACTAATTATTTCTTAATACAATTCTCAAAATATTAAATTTTTATGATAATTAAAGAATAAGATGGTGGAATTTTATAAATTATTTTTGAAGGACTATTATGACAAATTAAATATGGATGGAGAGAATAATATGTATTGCTTGTAATTAGTGGGGATATGTGTAAGCTGATTCGAATATCAAAATTATAAAAAAAAAAAAAAAAGGCATGACGTGCCTGTAATGCATTGGTACTAAACAACAACTTACCATATCTAAGTATTGGTCATGGGTCTTCTCAGTTCTGGGAGATTTGTGATGGGATTGTGCTTTATTTCACTTTTTATTCTTTCGTTCTGTTTGACCATCATTTATCCTTCGAAAGTTTGTCATTTTTACCTAAGCAGTATTGTTTGGAAATTGTAACTGATCAATCAGGTATGGTCATTGGTCAAACTCAAATGTTCAAATTTACATGTTTGAACAGTGGATTTAAACTTTGGGTTTCAGTGAAAATTGTGATAACACTACCCACAAGATCTCAACAGGATTGATCTAGAGAGTCAATTCAACAAGGGCTTAAGTTTCATACGCCCAATAATGTGAAAGATTGTTATAATATAAGTCTGTCAAATGGGCCGAGTTGAGGCCGGTTCGATCAAATTTTTTTTGGCTAGAGTTGGTTCAGGTTAATCTTTATCCGGACGATTTTAAATGGGCGATTCAGTTCGGGCTGATTTACTTGATCCGGACCGATCTGACCTAAATGAATAATGTTTGATTCGATCTGCTATGAACTGTATCTGTTTTAAAAAAATAAAATAAGCGCATTTAACTCATACAAATACATAATTATATAGTTTAAAATTAGTACGAGTATATAAGAGTTATTAATAATATTTACATATATACTTGAAAATATATAATATCTACTAAATATATATATTTACTAACTATATACACAAAATATACTAGAGGTATGTACTATATATATACAAAATATAATAGATGTATATATATATTATATACATACTAAGAACATATATGAAGTTAAAAAAATAAAAAAGACTTTTGAATCTTGTATTCTTAAATTTAAAATATATAGTGTACAAAAACTTTTTTTAATCTTGTGATCGTAAACATGTTACATGAAGAAATAAATACTAGTAAATAGCTAACAAGTTGAAATTTTTTACTTAAAACTATCAAGTCAATTAAAAATACCAGTAGTAAAGTAATATTGTTTATAATAAGTTTAATTAATTACATGAATTATTTGAAGTTAGCAATTGTTCCGTGGTTATTCCTATAAATATTTTAATTGAATTAGTAGGAAAAAATAGTAGAATATTTTCATAGAGAAAAATTAGAAAGTTTTCCAAACTTGTTAGATAATTCATGTGTTATAGCTCAAATGTTCTACTGATTCGCGGTGACCGCATTTTTAGGAGGCTTACATATGGATATATGATTTGAGAATGGATCCATTTTATGATACTCTAAGGTGTTTTATATCTTAAATTTGTGTAGCATGTATGGTGTATATGCCAGATTTGTTCCACTATATATTAATGTCCTAAGTTAAAACATGAGTACCCAAAGGAATATTCATAAACAAACGTTTTTATTAGTATCACGTAAACGTAGAATTTTGTTCATTCGGATGACTCTATTTTAGGTACATATTTGAAATGCCCTTTAAAGAAGTTCCTCCTTTTATCTCAAAATATTTATAATTTTTATGATAAATAATTATCTTAAAATATTTATTCGTTCAACTTACATGATTATGTACGGATCCTACGAATTTTTACCTATTCCTAGATGAAAAAATTATTTCTAAAGTGTGAAAGTAGTGTTTGACATGATTCAATGTCAAAAGGAATTCTCAGTGCAAAGTTAAGTTCAAAGTCTTTCTACCGTCGTAGTTTTCATATCATTTCAGGCATGAGTCAACTTTAAACGATCATATCTCCCAATATGTAAAAAGTTATATCACTCATAACCTATCCACAAAAAGGTCTTTGAGTTTAGTTTCGAACTCAAATAACCATTCATGAATCCAATACTTATTCAAGAAGTTATGACCATTTTCCTAACACTGACTATTTTGCATGGTTGGGGCGCAGTCGCGCTATAGGCAGCGTTGCTCGCTCGGCTATGTGGTTGTAGCCCGCGCGCTCCTGAACACAATATAAAAACATTCCAAAGCTATTTTTCATCACCCCAAGTCCGAAAATTAACCCTAAAGAGAGGAAATTTCAAGAAAACAACTCTTCCAAGGATTATTTGTCCATAGAATGTTCATAATTTTTTCATCTTAACTCTTATTATACCTTCCTATTCATGAAAATCATATATTCCCAAGAAAACTCACATCAAGGTTTTCTTTTGAACATGTTTGGCTTGAATTATAAGATTGGACATGGTTTCATTTGAACATGAATGAAATTGACAAGAAATCACCCAGAGGTTAGGACACGGTATATTGATCAGTTTTTACTAAAGAAATTTGTTTTAAACGAATAAGTATAAGCAATAGTATGTTTTGGGAGTGGTATTAGTACCGAGAAGGCTAGGTCGAAAGACCCGGTCCCACAATTATGTTGCCAACTATAGGATTACATTATGGCCAAAAGAGAGCCTAGTTACAATTTCTAGTTGGATCCACTAGGTTACATTTGATTATGGTACTG